>VDFB02379169.1:0-17040 GCA_007258455.2 Sequoia sempervirens
AAATCATTCATTCACATGCTCCTTGAAGAAGAAATTGATTGCTTAAGGAATTCGACCCATAAGAGACAAAAAAAAAAAGAAAGAATTATAAGACGTGCCTGATGGTATTGGTCGCCTCTGACCACGAGTTCCACTCTTCTTGTCGCCCGAGATGAGACTCGTGAACCGCTGGAGGATTTTTCCGCGAAACAGAGGAAGAGAGAAGTCGTATGAAGACACCCTTGCTTGCCGCCCGAGTCCCAGAGAGGAGTAAACAAATAATAGCAGAAAAGAACGAACCCTAACCTTGGCGGAAAATACCGGTGTTTCAAAAGACGAAAAACTCCAAAGAAGAACGACAAATGTTTTGATGGATCCCTTTTTCCAGAGGAGATCGATGTTTAAATGAAAACCCCTTCGCATTCCCCATCGCGCCTTCTTGAATGCAGACGTTTCAAGCAACTCCATGCTCTGGGATGCGTTTTTAGGTTTCCATGCATCGGCTCTCCCTCTCTCTCACTCTATACCCCGCGCCAAAACTACTCATGAGTTTCTTTCATTTGGCCGCTTCACTATATTCGCCTTAATCAAATTCGGGCTTTATTTTATTTCTTTTAAGCCTTTTAAAGTTGTCAACATAATATTTATTATTTCTTATAAAGTGAAATAAATATCAAGAGTTTTCTTTTTAAGGTTTATTATCTATTATTTATTTTTCCAAGGCCAAGATCATTTGTGACCTCGTTTGATTCCCAGAGTTTGATAACAATCGAATCCTCGTCAACCGTGTCCTCTCCCTGATGACGGTTCCTTTTCTTTTCTTGCGTTGATGGTCCTGCAATGACTTGACACCAAAAGCCAGAGTTAGACTATTCTTAACATATTGTTTTTCATTGATATACGTAACAACATCATCTATAGTGGTATTTACGCAATTAAATAATCATCCATCATATCATTTGCCAAGAAATAAAATAAACCAGAACAATTATTAAATCCTTTAATTCATATTCATAAGAAGGATAATACTTCAATAACGGAAATAACGACCATGTCATCAGTATCATAACTTATTAAGTTCTAGGGAGGGTTGTGACATACTCCTCCCCTTATGAATCATCGTCCTCGATGATTACTTATTTATATATTCAAGTTCTAAAATCAAAATTCCATATGGTTTGAAAATAAATAAGGAAAATTCCGAAGGACTTCATCATAGTCCTCCCAGGTGGCATTCTCTTCTGAGTACTGGTCCCACTGGACCTTACATTGAACCACCTCTCGATTACGTAAGTGCAACTTACGCGTTTCGAGCACTCGAATTGGTTCTAAAGCAATCACCCCTGGATCCTGCACCTGCAAAGATTTCCAGTCAATCATATGTTCAAAATTTGCAAAATATTTCTTAAGGTAAGATACATGAAACACATTGTGCAATCGGGCGAGAGCTGGTGGTAGAGCAATTCTGTAAGCAACAGGATTGATAACTTCCAGTACTTCAAAAGGTCCCACATATCTTGGGGCTAGCTTGGAAGTCTTTCCAAATTTAATAGAGCTTTTATGAGGTTTGACACGCAAAAGAACTTTGTCTCCCACAACGAATTGTCTAGGAGTTCTCTTTGCATCAGCATAACTCTTTTGGCGATCATTAGCTTCTTTCAACCTTTGCCTAATTAGCTTGACCTGTTCTTCCATTTCTTGGAGCATCTCTGGTCCTAAAATGACTCTGTCTTCTAATCTATTCCAACTGATAGGGGTCCTGCATTTTCTGCCATATAGAGCTTCAAATGGTGCCATTTTGATAGCTGACTGATATGAATTATTGTAGGCAAATTCTACCAAGGGTAAGTATTCCTCCCACTTATGTTGCTGATCCATACAATACATTCTTAGTAGGTCTTCTAAGATCTGATTAACCCTTTCGGTTTGGCCATCCGTTTCAGGATGATAAGCTGTGCTGATATTTAGTTGTGTCCCTAATGCAGAAAACAATGTCTGCCAAAATCTAGATGTTATCCTTGCATCTCTGTCAGAAATGATTTTCTCGGGTACACCATGTAGGCGAAATATTTCTTGCACAAATTTTCGCGCAACTATGGAAGCTCCATCTGTCAAATTTCCTGGTATGAAATGTGCCACTTTGGTGAGTCGGTCTACTACCACTAGGATAGTGTTATGTCTATTTCTTGTCATTGGTAACCCTTGCACAAAATCCATACTGATAATTTGCCACTTCCAATCTGGTATGCTATGGGGTTGTAATAACCCTGCTGGATGTTGATGTTCAGCTTTAACCCTCTGACATTCGAGGCATCCTGCGACAAACCTAGCTGCATCCTTCTTCATTCCCTTCCAAAAATATAGAGGTTTCACATCTGCCAACATTTTGGTTATCCCGGGATGGCCTGAGTACGGTGCGGAGTGAGTTTCTTTCCAAATGGTTTTCCTTAATTCTGATGAGTCTGGAATGTACATCCTGCCTTTAAATCTCAAAAGTCCATCTTCTTCTATCTGGAATCCCTCATAATTAGGGTCCTGAGAGTTTGCCTGGAGAACTTCTCGTACTTGCTTATAGTAGGTATCCTCTTTTAGTTTTTGCAGAACTTGTGTTTTGAAGTCAGTGTGGATAGTTGCCATAGCAGATATGTGTCTTCGCCGACTTAGGGCATCAGCTACCTTGTTCTCCTTGCCCTTTATATAGCTAATCTCGAAGTCATAGTCGGATATCAATTCCATCCATCTTCTTTGTCGTGCATTTAGGTTGGGCTGAGTAAATAGGTATTTCAACCCTTGATGATCCGACTTAAGCTCAAAGGTCTTTCCCAGTAAATAATGTCGCCACATTTGTAGAGCATGTACTATCGCTGCTAGCTCGAGGTCATGCGGTGCGTAATTCTGTTCATATTGTTTCAGCTTCCTAGATTCATAGGCCACCACCTTTCCTTCCTGCATTAATACTCCTCCCAGTCCATCTCCAGACGCATCTGTTATTACTACAAATTGCCCATTCGGATCTGGTACGATTAAGATTGGTGCAGTCGTCAATCTTTCCTTCAAGGTGTCAAATGCTTCCTGGCACTTCGCTGTCCATTCGAACCTTTTTCCTTTTCTTTGGAGAGACGTGATGGGATGGGCGATTCTAGAAAAATCTTTGACATATCTCCGATAATATCCTGCCAATCCCATAAAGCTTCTGACCTCATGAACATTTTTAGGTTCTGGCCAACTCTCAATTGCTTCTATTTTTGCTGGGTCTACTGCGATTCCCTTAGCAGAGATTATATGCCCTAGGTACTGCACTTCTTTCTGGAAGAAGGTACATTTCGATAGTTTCCCATAAAGTTTGTTATCTCTTAGCCGCTGAAGAACTATTTGAAGGTGCCGAAGATGCTCTTCCTCATTTTTAGAATAGATGAGTATATCATCAAGAAAAACCAATACAAATTTATCTAGACAATCTCGGAATATGCTGTTCATCAGATTCATAAATGCAGCCGGAGCATTGGTAAGTCCAAAAGGCAGTACTGTAAACTCGTAATGTCCATATCTGGTTCGGAAAGCCGTTTTATGAACATCTTCCTCTTTTAGCCTGAGTTGATGGTACCCTGATCTTAGGTCTATCTTGGAGAACACTGCTGCCCCTTTCATCTGATCAAATAGGTCGTCTATACGAGGTAGAGGGTATTTATTTCGGATGGTAAGCTTGTTCAGCATCCTATAATCTATACACAGGCGAAGAGTTCCATCCTTTTTCTTTACAAATATGACTGGCGCACCCCAAGGTGAAACACTGGGTCGTATTAAACCTTTATCCAACAATTCCTGTAGTTGAGTTTTTAGCTCCATCAACTCCACAGTAGTCATCCGATAGGGTGCCTTAGAGACTGGTTCGGCTCCCGGAACCAAGTCGATGGTGAAGTCAAACACTCTTCTAGGTGGTAACCCAGGTAGCTCTTCAGGAAACACGTCTTGGTATTCCCGAAGGTAAGGATACTTATCAGCAAAAGTTTCTTCTTTGAGATTAATTTCCATTTCCCCTTTCTGACTCTGGGCTTGCATTATCATATCATCATGGTATGTACTTTCTTGATATTCCCTAACTTCTTCCATTTTGACCGCAAATACTTGGCATCCCTTCCTCTTGTTTCTTTTGAGTTGCATGGCTGATATTTGTCGCGTCTTGACTCCTCGTTGTACCCCATGTATTTTTGCAGAATTTCCTAAATCATCCATACATTCTACAATTTTGGTATAACAGTCTACCTTTGCCCTGTGCTCCCTTAGCCAATTCATCCCAATGATTATATCGTAGGATCCTAGAGGCGCTACATACAGGTTAACCTCTGTAGTGAAGCCTGGAAGTTCCACCCTAGCTTCAAACAGACACTGCTCTACCCGAGCCCTCGTCTGATTAGCGTATTCTACTACCCAAGAGTTAGCCATGTACCCAGTTCTTTTTGGAAATTTATACAATATCTTGGGTGATATAAAACTTTCCGTGGCTCCTGTATCAATTAAGATGGTTACGGGGTTTCCATATAGCATACCTGGAGTCTCTATCGGTGTAGCTTGATACTCAGCTTGACGATTGTCAACTGCGGCATGAATTCGTTGTTGAAAGGCCGTTTGTTGAGGTGGTAAGGGCTTTCGCTGTTGCTGTCCTTGCGGGTTCTTGATTGGACACTGGTTGGCGTAATGCTCGCCTCCGCAATTAAAACATCCTCCTGGTGGTCCTTTCTTTTCAGATCCCTTGTTGACAGTGTTCTCATCCTTCTTGCCATTATTATTGAAATTGTTCCTTTTGTCTCTTTTGGTTTCAAATCTGTTATGGTTATGACCCTTCTTTTTGAAATTTTGATGTGACGGTTCCCACTTGCCCTTATTGCGCTTCTTGTCCCGAAAAGAATCATCTTTCTTTAGCCTCTGTTCTTGTCTAACTGCCTTTTCATAGGCCTCATCCATTGTACGTGGGGCCAGAACATCTACTTGACCTCCTATCCGATTATTCAATCCCATTATAAACTTCCGAACTCGAAAGTTTTCATCTTGCTGATACAGGGGTACATACTTCAACAGACGAGTGAACTTCTCCCAATATTCATTAACTGATACAACTCCCTGCCTCAAATTCTCAAAGTCTAGCAACTTTTGGTCATAATATGTCTGCGGGAGCCATCTTTGACGAAATAGTCGTACAAACTGCTCCCACGACACCTCAGCTGCTGCCATATCCATTTCCGCCCTTTTGTTTTCCCACCAGGTGGCAGCCTCTCCTGCCAACTGATAGGCCGCCCAAGCTGCTTTTGAATTATCCGAGTAATCTCTCAACTCGAAGTATTTTTCCATCTCCGTCAACCACGCCTCTGCGGAATCACCCGTTACAGAGCCCTCAAACTTAGGGGGTTTGATTTTCTTCATATCCTGGGCTAGTTCATCAGCCAATTTATTTTTCTTGTTTTCTAGTGTCAAGGTTTTCGAAGTTTCCCCTTGCTGTTCACTTTGGTTTTCCGTTCTCTCATCACTCACCACGTGATGCCCTTCCACTTTTCTTTCCAAGTTAGCTATTCGATTCTGGGTTGCATTCATCAAGGCCAATAATTGATCCAGTTTAGCCATGGGGTTATCATTTTGGTCCTCTCTTATTCCATTTCCGGGATTTTCCATTATGATGATATCCTGGAGATACATTAATGACTCTAATTAGTCTTATCGTTTATTCATTTTAGACTTGTTTATTTGCACAGCTCATCTAGTTTTCCAGACATCAAGACACATTTGCATTTTTAAAAGTAATTTTACAAAATTCGATTGATGCAAACAAATTTTTTTTATTTATTGCTTAAATATGGATCATCACGTCCTGTGCTTGATCCTTACAAAATTTTTCTCTATCACATCTTGTGATTTACTTATACAAAATTCTCTATCGCATCCTGCGATAATTCTTTTTATTTAAATAGTACAAAATTTCCATCATTCCGATGGTAGATTCCAGATAAGGATTACAAAATGTTTAGTACTTCCATAAAAGTCTCAGCTCCATGACTAAGGTTCAGTTTTACTAGCTCGGTTGGACTTCCCTTGATCATGGAGTCCGGTGTGCGGAAGAGGTCTGTAACCCGAGGTTGAAGTGGCTTCAAGTTGGGTTTTCAGTTGAGCATATTTCTCGGTGTTGCTTTTGATCATTTCAACCAATATTTTGACTTTCAGTTTTTCTTTTCTCAAGACCGTCCATTTCTTCCTCTCCTTTCGGAGTCTTGTTAGGGCTTCAGCCATCGTCTCAGTATCCGATGGGAGAGAACAGTCTGAATAGTCGTAAGATAGTCTGATCTTCCACATACGGATAGATATCGGGTCACGGACCTTCTTCCGAGGTGTTTGTCGTATCAACACCATCCTGGAACAACATCAACAATTGTTTTAGTTCCCTAAATCTGCATGTTGAGCCCGAGGTTCAGTGGCGAACCCGGTTGCTCTGATACCACGTGTAACATCCAACTATTCTACGGTTAAGAAGGTTTAACTGGTAACTACCTTCAGCTGAATTGTAACAAATTGTTTTCATGAGTTTTAGAGTTTTCCAACATTTCTAACTGATTTTTCAGAAACAGTTCATAATATCATGGAATAAATAACTACCATTCTAGGGTTTTCTTACAACGGTTATCTTAATCTTTTACAACTAACTTGCAGAATTCAGCTATACAGTAAACTTTATCAATAACTAACATGTAACGGTAATTTCAGCTAAAAACAGAATTCACATTACAAAATGAATATTATTTCAATAAATAGTACACAGTCAGATCTTTGTACCTGGAAATAGAGCGAGAAGAAAGATTTAGCATTGAACACCATCTTCATTGTCAATATTGTTCAGAAAGGAAAAGAAATCATCATCAGGGGCTTTACCGCCCAACCAAGACCTGCTGGTCTCCTGAGTTTCTTCAACTGAAGAACCCGCCCTTCACGAGGTCAATTAACAAGGTTCAATTGTTATCAGTTCTCTGAGCCTGATGTCCACGAACCTATACCACTGATCGATCCTTCCTCTATAGGTACCTCCTATCAGAAGAATCATCCTGATCAGGGTATATCTGGTCATGGAAGCTGACATTGCCAAACGGGCATCTACCTTGGCCAAGGATTTTTAAATTAATTAACTTGTGGCATCACTGTGCCGTCAGCACGCATCCTTGCTCGTTAAGTTTATACTAAGTATAATTCAGGTTTCTATAATCAAGAATATCAAATATTCAAGTTCAAGTTCTCACTGTTTTTATTAATCTCATTGGTTCAAATATGAATTTATCGATTATCCTTCAGGAAGAGATAATGTTCAAATCTGATAGACTTATCCTATTAGTTTCCATAATAGTTCAGTGTTAGCATCCTATGCTTGCAAGAAGGCAATTAACCATGAAAGACTCTATTCAAATATTTAAGTGTTTGAAAACAGCACTGAAATCTGCTAGGGAAGTGAACGGTTGTAGATGATATGGTAGTTTCTCATCTGTTTCGAATTTATTTAACTCTAAATTATAAGCTGGACATTTTTTTGAGTGACTTTCATCATTTATTAACTAAACCCTACTACTGGTAAAGATTGATGTTCTGCCCAGGTGTTCTGTCCTGAAATTCAAGGAATAAAGAAAGAAGAAGACAGGAATCGCTTCAAGGTTTGTCTACAGTTTACCAGCAATAAGGAAAGAGACTCCCTAGTCCGGCATTGCATGAGAAGAATATTACAAGATTACGAAAAGGAAAAGAGAAACAATCTGCCTCAGATTTACTCTTGAAGGTAAGACCCCCCTCCCGATTGGAAGAATTAGACGGCATTTATATTACACAATGGTTACGGTTCAGACAGAGAAAAACTAGAAACCACATTAAAATCTCAGAGCAGGAATGAGATTAAGGAGCAACCGGTATAGAATATAATCAGAAAATCATTCATTCACATGCTCCTTGAAGAAGAAATTGATTGCTTAAGGAATTCGACCCATAAGAGAAAAAAAAGAGAAAGAATTATAAGACGTGCCTGATGGTATTGGTCGCCTCTGACCACGAGTTCCACTCTTCTTGTCGCCCGAGATGAGACTCGTGAGCCGCTGGAGGATTTTTCCGCGAAACAGAGGAAGAGAGAAGTCGTATGAAGACACCCTTGCTTGCCGCCCGAGTCCCAGAGAGGAGTAAACAAATAATAGCAGAAAAGAACGAACCCTAACCTTGGCGGAAAATACCGGTGTTTCAAAAGACGAAAACTCCAAAGAAGAACGACAAATGTTTTGATGGATCCCTTTTTCCAGAGGAGATCGATGTTTAAATGAAAAACCCCTTCGCATTCCCCATCGCGCCTTCTTGAATGCAGACGTTTCAAGCAACTCCATGCTCTGGGATGCGTTTTTAGGTTTCCATGCATCGGCTCTCCCTCTCTCTCACTCTATACCCCGCGCCACAACTACTCATGAGTTTCTTTTCATTTGGCCGCTTCACTATATTCGCCTTAATCAAATTCGGGCTTTATTTTATTTCTTTTAAGCCTTTTAAAGTTGTCAACATAATATTTATTATTTCTTATAAAGTGAAATAAATATCAAGAGTTTTCTTTTTAAGGTTTATTATCTATTATTTATTTTTCCAAGGCCAAGATCATTTGTGACCTCGTTTGATTCCCAGAGTTTGATAACAATCGAATCCTCGTCAACCGTGTCCTCTCCCTGATGACGGTTCCTTTTCTTTTCTTGCGTTGATGGTCCTGCAATGACTTGACACCAAAAGCCAGAGTTAGACTATTCTTAACATATTGTTTTTCATTGATATACGTAACAACATCATCTATAGTGGTATTTACGCAATTAAATAATCATCCATCATATCATTTGCCAAGAAATAAAATAAACCAGAACAATTATTAAATCCTTTAATTCATATTCATAAGAAGGATAATACTTCAATAACGGAAATAACGACCATGTCATCAGTATCATAACTTATTAAGTTCTAGGGAGGTTGACACTTCCAACCATCTAAAACAATGGACACACCTGTCTCAACCCATGAATCTCTTATAGGCTTCAATGCATCTTCAACCAACTCAACCTCCTTTTCCAATAAAGTGCTACGCACCTTCTCATAACCCGGGCCCTTGTACCCTTTTGGAGCTTCATTAACCGTTCTCAACATCTCTTTCCAATATGGAGAACGAACAACATTAAAAGATAGTCCATTGGCATATATGCATCTTGCTACACATTGGTCGGCAAGGGCTCGACTCTCATTTTGAAATGCAACTTCCAAAGGTCCCTTTGCTCTCTTGTTTGCAAAAGGTTGTGCACTTTGAGCTTGAAGATTTGGAATGGCCATAAATGGGTGGTCTTCTACCACAATATTGGGATTGGGATTAGATGGGGGCTGCATTCCCTTTGATTTTTTATTTGACAAAGGGTGATTTCCTTTTTGGGCTTCCCGTTGATCTGCTAGTTCTTGCTCCATAATGTATTTTGCAATTGTCTCAGGTTGAATAGGGGCATCTTTCTTTCCAGGGCAAGGTGAGATGCCTTTTCCACTTATGCCACACAAATGTGCTTTCACCCTATGGTATGAACTAGAATATTGAACATCACACCCACTGCATTTCCAAACATAACCACCACCACCTGGAAGTTGTCTTATCATTTCAACATACTGCCATAGAGGAGAACTTGCACTTGTTTTGAACTTTGGGTTTGGTTTAGCTATGGAGCCGAAGGTAGAACCCATTGACATTATGATTCCTATGGCAATTTGTTTTGCAAACAACACATTCAAAATTTGAATGAAAACAAAATATAATAATTTTTTTAAAATTAAAACCTAGCTCTTTTGAATCTTGCACAATGTATACATTCATAGAAGAACAGAAAAAAAAAGATGCAAAACAAAGTTTCTGTTTGTAAAACAAAAAAAAAAAGAATGAAAAAATGAGAAAAAAATGAGAAAAACATACCTTTTTGCAAAAATAATCTTCAACAATCTTTGTAGCAGCCAATGAACACTTGCAAATCTGTAGGAATGGCAATGCAATCGTTGTAGAAGCTTCAACAATCAATATTCAACTCCTTTTGTCAATCCAACAAGTTAAAATAAGAACTCAGCCTCTTGGAATGAAAATGCTTGTTTGCAAAACAAATGAATGAAAATGAGGTAGTTTAGGTGTTTAATATGTTTTAGAGGTCACTTTTAGGGTTCCCATGGGCGTGGGTCAAAGTCAAAGTGAAGGAAACAATAAAAAAAACAAAAAAAAACGCCTTTTTGCCGCCCAGACGCGTGGGTTCTGCTCGGGTTCGCTTTGGGTTCGCCCGGGTTCTGCTCGGGTTCTCCCGGGTTCTTCCCGAACCAAGGCCCAAATAAGGACCCTGGCTGAACCCGGTAGAGGCTGGACCCGGGACCTAGACCTTGAACCCGAACCAGGGACCAGGCTAGAACTGGCGAACCCGGCTACATAGGTACAAAACACAAGAAAACACTCAAAGATGATTAAGTGAAATAACAAGGGAGAGAAGAAATACAAAACCTCACAAGACTTCAAATACTTGCAAGCTGAGAAGAGAAGAAGGGGGTGGCTGCATAGGAGCTTTCCTTCGATCAAGCCCCTATTTTGGTCTTTCGATCTCCATGAAGCAGCCTATGGAATGAGGAGATGTTCAAAGGTGCGTGCTCTTAAATCTTAAGTGCTTCTAGAAATTTGAAAACAACAATATTGAAATAAAGATATAAGTGTTTAAACCCTTAGTCTAAAAGAACGAACATCCAAGCATGTGAGGAAATTAAAGGAAATAGAGCTCTCTAGATGCCAACAAAGAAGCTAAGCACAAAGAGAACTAAGTATAATAACAATAACAATAAAAATGAAATAAAAGTTTGAACAATATCACCTGCAACACCAGAGATGGAGATGACAATCGTTGGAATCCCAAAAGCATGCCCTCAAGATTGGTATAAGCTTATAAAAGACAATACTTGAAATATGAAGCTATTGTCCAAATACTCTAGAGTGCAAGAGTGCTGAAAAATTGAGAGTGTTGAAAATGCAAGAATGAAAGATGGATTGCTTGGGAGATTAAAAAATGGGATAGATTGGAGGATGAAGAGGCTCGCCACAATGAACTAGCTGTTCAATTTCACCTAACAGATCCAATAGCGGTTACATTTGCATGCTTGGGTTGGAAGGGTGGTAAAAATCAGAATGCAATGATTACTGTACAACTGAAGAGTTGGTCGATGCTACCATGTTGTGCTGCAGTCCAAGTACAACAAGGCCAAAAAGGGGTTAGAATGACAGTAGGACATTGGGTTGATACAAAAAGCATACTTACACAGAAAACACATTGACGTACAAAAATATGAAGCTCGTGTTGCCATTGAGAGTGGGATAAGGGATAGGATAGGGCCAAATGAACCTCAAAAAATGCTAGGGGTGATGGATGCTAAAGTGCATGCAAAACATAGTGAGAAAATTGCCTGTTATGCAATTAATGTTATTACAGATTGTTACTATGAAAGGAAACCGCTACATAACCATTAGAAGAAGCATCTAGGGAATTTTGACTACCATTTTGCTAAGCAGAGAATTTACACTCTTGATTCGCCTTCTTGTTCCCATCACAACTTTTCTATCCACCCCAATCTTAGAAGGCACTTCCATTGCTTTTTTAGGAAGAGAATGTGGAACAACTTGCCTATCTTGAGATATTACCTTACGATTTTTCAGCAGATCACTGCCCTGAAGCTTCAATGGAGAGGGTAGAGGAAAAGAGCCATTTAATTTATCAGACAATTCTAGGTCAGGCTGCTCAACAGTAAATGGCCCAAGCATGTGCCTTGCCACAAAGTAGCTTTTTGGGTGGAGGATGGCTTACTGGCATGACAGTTTGCACCTGTGTCCCACCTGAAAACACTTATGACATCAAAATGGTATAATTTTGCAGTCCAAAACTTTTTTTCCTCACCCGATCCTCAACCTTAAGCAAAACTTCATCTGGCCACCCTTTCGAAATATCAATTACTTGGATTTGTGCTGCACTTGAAGGGATAAGACCATTAGTAGCTGGATCAATTGTTAGAAAATTTTCCAAAGCATCACCAATACCTTGAAAGTAGTGTTCAACCCAAAACTGAAGAGGAAGATAGGGTAAATGGACCTATATTGGCATAACAATAAATGGCTTTGTTGTTGGGTTAACAGTTGAAAACCAAGGCTTTTCTATCAAAAAATGGTTATCTCAAAACTAAGGGCCCTACTCAAAATGAAATGTTCTCAAATCTGCATAACAGAGCAAAACAACCTTGAGCACTAGGATAGATTTGTATTGAATCTTTAAGAAAAGAGTGCTATTTTTAATAGATCCATGCATGCAAATCAACTATGCTAGGTCAATATGCATCAAAATTACATATCAGTCGTAGTTTGAAATTTCTTCTTCCTCTGTTAACACTTCTTGCCCTAAAGAAATTACTAAATGATGCCCAAAATAGGGAACATTATTGATTTTGCTCTTCAAACTTGAAAAATCTACAACTTTTTTCTGCATATGACATTTTCTAGGCAACAACTGTTGGTGAAGAAATATGATCTGCCTATTTTAATTCCCCATGCAACCCAAGAGCCATGTAGGATACTGTAACAGACTTACAAGGCATGACAGGAGTAGTTGGCTTGATTAGGGGACACAAGATAGTGGAGTTTGAGGCACCATCACAAGCAGAATTGACATCCTTGGTTTCTAACAGCTGCTGGAATATCTGGGCAGCAATTGTTTGTGTAGAAATATGATCTGCTTGTTTCAATTCCCCATGAAACTGCAAAGCCATGTAGAAGAATGTATCAGGCTTACAAGGTGTGATGGGAGAAGCTGGACTGACTAGGGGGCCAAGATAGTGGAGTTTGAGGCACTTTTATAAATAGAATTGACAATCCTTGGTTTCTAACAGCTGCTGTGATATGATGGGAACCTTTGCAATTGCTATGGATTTAGGGTTTGCGGATTGTTGAGTGGGAAGTTCCATTTGAGAAAATGTGTTTATGTCATCCCATAAAACTCTTTGAAGTTCAAAGTTCATTTATAAATTTGTTAATTCACTTTCTAACTTTCTAAGTTTATTATAAGTTTGTTTTCATTTGAGTGGCAATGAGTACATGTTCATCCACTTAGTAAAGTGCAACCAATTGGCATCAAAAAAGGCAAAGGAGTTAGTTTACATGCATTCTAACTTGTGCTTTGTTTTACACAAACAAAATGAGTACAAGGAAGGGGCAACAAAGCTGTAGGATATAAAGACAATATACTGATTTGGATGCTTCCACTGCCTAACAATCTTCATTTTTTGAAGAGTTTGATAGCCAACATACTTCTAGTGTCAGGGCTAGCAGTACTCCTTGCGGTTCTTCTAATCTACCTACATCATCTAATGTTAATGATGATGATGATGATGACCTTTATGAAGACGCCTTATGACGTTTATTACTGATTTTTTTATTTTAATATTGAACGACGACTATCTATCATGACATTTGAGTTTGACAAATTGACATTGTAGTAGTTTTAATTTTCATTGTGGTTTGATTATTATATGAATGAAATGTGGTATTATTAATTTAATTCATGTTTTTAGGCTGTAAAGGTGTATAGATTTACAATTTTTATATGGACATACCCAAAACAAAACCAATCCCATTTGTTTTTTTCTGTACATGCATACTTGAACCCTAACCAGATACTTAGTTTAGAAACTTAGAAGAGATACCAGCCAAATAGGAACCAAAAATGAGCTAGACAGAACTACAAGCTGATAAAATTTGCAATATTTTGTTGGGAGTTTAAAAGGAGTGCATGCCTTCAGAAGGTAAGATAGTTTAGAGCACAATGATGACTACTGATGTGACGGCCAGTTCTGGGTCTTACTTGTGCATTCGAGGTCCATCCTGCAGTAGCACCTTCCTCTTGACCTCTCTGGATTGCATTTCTCAAAATGCCTTATGACATGTACACAATATATACAAAAGGTAGGGTATTACTGTGTTGGTTTCCAGCCTTTGCCTCTCTAGCTTTGATATTCATCTGGTCCTTTTTCCTTAGGGGTGTTTTGCCTTACACGAGTCTTTGTGCTTCTACTTTGATAATATGGTTTGGGCTTGCCTCCTTCAGACTTAACAGTAATCCGTCCAGCTAGTTATGTTTACATGTTTTAGTGTTTAGTTATATTTTCAGGTGCTAAGTTTTTAGATCCTAGGGTTAACATTTCCCTAATACTTTGTTTTGTAACAATATGCACTTGCAGAGTCTCACTTGCATATTTTGGTCCTTTTTAGACACCAATTTTATTTAATTCTCCATCAAATTTCTTGAAGCTAAAGACTCAAATAATACTTCTGTTTTTACTATCTTGAAAATTTGTGTGTTTTTGATGTAGCATGGTGGGCCCAATCAACAATGGCCTATCTGTACTTTTGTCCCACTTTCCACCTCAATCCTTTGAAACATGCTTGAGAATATTAGGATGATGTTTGCATGTGGTTAAGACTGCAGATATGATTCATATATTTGTAAAAATTGTTAATATCATATGTTTGCATTTGGAATCTTCTGATAAATTGTAATACTGAATATATATGGTTTCTGAGGCAGGTACCAAAGGGTAATCCTTATCATAGTGGGACAAGTGGAGAAATGGCCATTTATAGAGCGCATTGCAAAATTCTTAGGAAGGTATGTGTGTAATCCTGTAACTATTTTCTGCCTTAAGAGTTCATAGCCACAATAAATCATAGATGAAAGTATTTGCGGGACCACAGAAAATTTCGTTTTGAGGATAAGAACAAATGCCAAACGTTCTCACCAGAATAAGTAGTCTACTAGGGGGTCCTAATGATTATAGAAGGAATTGCTGTCTATTGGTGTAAAAATTTGTCTGCATTTTACAACTCAAAGTATTTCTATGTTTGAGTGACTGGAAAACAATCTTTTCTTCTTCCCGAAGTTTTTAAGAGCCACAATCAATATTAGTTTTTTTTTTTTTTCATTTTCCCTATTAAAATTAATTTGTTCATTCCTCTCAAATTTTATGGTAATCATTCACTCTTCATGTTATAAAGCAGGCAAACATAATTAATTTATCAGCCTATGATAAATTGATCAGCAAAATAGAAGCATCTTGTCAGAAAATTATATGCTTGAACAATGCTTCTTTAATAGTCACGTTGTGTTTGCATTTCTTGATTTTAATTTATGTTGCCATGGCTGGCCACAAGAGAGATCAATCCATTTACACTGCGACTACATTTTCCATGTTATGTAGCACAATGAATCATTGAAATTGTTTTTATAATGTATTTCTTATTACCGAACCCTAATATGCTAACAGCTAGTATTTTATCAAACCTTGATCCCCAAGCATGATATAGAGCTCTTTCACTAAAACAGCAGTTTACTGCAGGAAAATAGATCCTTTTGCACTGGAGTTATGTGCAAGCGTAGAACTGACCAGAAATCATGGGTTATTTTTGCATGTTTTGCTTGATTTCTGTTCAGAATTATTTTTATCTCTGTGAGAAAAATAAAAATTAAAAGCAGCTCCATTTTTTATAATTTGTGAATTTTATGAATTTCTTTTCTGAAATTAATAAGCCTATTTTATGGTTCTTAGTTGTTATTGTACTTTCAAGTGGATTTTTTTGTGCTAATAATTAAGTTATATCTCTCGATTCAAAAATGGAAAGTGTTAATGAGATTCTTAGACTGAATCAACAATTTTTGGCCTAAAAGGTTGTTCAAATGGAGGATGCTATCTTCTTTAACATTTGGACTTGGCTTATATGAATTTCAGGCGGGTGTTGAAGTAGAAGATCCCGAGGTTGGAGTTTTTAATGGGCAAGAAGTTGAAGTGTGGCCACGGATTGTATGGAGTCCAAAGTGGGCTATGACATTTTCAGAACTGAAGCAAAAACTGTCTGGCAATTGTCAAATTTCACAGAAATCAACCTTTGTTATAAATGGTGCTAATATTTACATTGAAAGCCTCCTTCTTGATGGAGCGCTCCTAGTATACAGTATTGACAATTCTGAGGTAAGCATGTTACTGGATCATTTTTACAAATCATTTAATCATCTTCTTAAATACTAAAAATAGTAAATTATCAGATGGTTTTTCGGTTAGTATAAATTTTGCAATGCCAAATATGGAGGATTGTCACAGAACACCTAATTTAACCATGTATTCTGTTTCAGGTTAAGCTCTCAGCTCGTGTGAAGAATGATGGATGGATATTTGAACCTGTTAACTACAAAGACGATTCTTTGCCGGAGGAAATTCGGATCAGAGGCTTTGCTATCAAAAAGATTAACCAGACAATCTTGAAGTATGATCAATCTGGAAAATATTGTGTTGATTTTAGCAATATCAACTGAATCGAAGACACTTATCATATCAGAAAAGTGCATTCTTCCAGCCCATTCATCATACAAAACTGGTTATCATTTTCAAATGTTCACTTCCATAATTGGTCTGAATAAAGTCTGTTGACATCTCAACCGTAGAATGTGTTCAGTGATATCCTTGAATAAAGAACCATGCTAGATATAAGAATGATATTTGCCTATCTGTGTATTGGTTCAAACTCAAAGAATATGATATTGATGTGATAGGCGGTCTTAGTTTTCCGACTACTAGTTTATATTCACATGTTGAACTATATACAAACTTTTCATCATTAAATTGGAACAGCATCCTATCCAATACCAAAGATCGATATGCTAGCTATTAGAGGGAAGATCAGAAACAAGCAAATTTTAAGTGGCTGTTGCAGAACTGGTGAGACGTTTAAATTAAAGATAGTCCTTTTGGACCTTCAAAAGCCAAAGGAATGCTTAAATGGAGTAGCGCGAGCAGCCTACCAAGGTTGATTAAATGTATGTTCAACAAAAATAAGCTAATGATTTAGGGTCTTGAAGATTGCTATTGAAGCTAAAAAATATACAAGATCTATTTGTAGAGGTGGAGTGCATACAATTAGTTTTTTAGTTT
>VDFB02379172.1:0-19578 GCA_007258455.2 Sequoia sempervirens
ACAAACCAACATAGGCACAAAAGAACACACATGAGAATGATAAAGAGAAACAACAAAGCACAAGCATACACTGTCAAAGAAGAAAAGAGAAAAATAAAAGAGAGTCGGATCAAGCTCTGACCGTTTTTCCATCATAATGTGGATCATATCTAGGTTGTTCATTTGAAAAATGTATACTCACTATGAGGCGACGAAACTTCAGGTTGTCCGTCGGGTGAGAAGTCCAAAAAGGTGAGACACATACACTCATGGATGGTATGTACTCACACACACATATGAGTGGTTATGGGGAAATTCATGCCTCGATCAAGCTTCCCTCTCAAACCATACCAAAATTATACCTGGTGAGAGTCATTCTTGTCCCATTTTATGCCACATTTCGACCTATTTAATGATTGTCATATCCATTTCCACATTCCATTTTCATATCGAATCATACCATTTATGTTTCTTATGATTAAAATACACAAGAGGTAATTAATATAGTTTTATGATCAAAATATGAAAAATAATTGTTAATTTGTCTTTATTAATGAGCATTGGAATATAAACTAGTTGAAAAATTATTTTCAGTGCTTCAACATTGGAGCTTTTGTTCTTGCTACAAAATATTTATACTAAGTTTACATAGACATACTCAACACACAATGTTGATGTAAGAAGGAGTTGCTAGACATTTCTTTTACCAACACACTTGAGTACCAGCACAAATGGTCTTCTACCCACATGCACATTAGTCAACTATCAACTATGCATCACATATTTATATCCACATCATTGGCTATAGGATGTGTGCTTATTCTTACTATAGATTTCTTATCTACAACATATTATTTAGCCATGAAGGAAATTATTCATCATAATTATATGGAATATGAACTCTTGGTTCAAACATGAGGGTTCTGCAGTTATCCATTCTCCCACATACCACTTCAACAAGTAACTGTATATTATTGGATTTCTTCTCCTTATTGCAAATAACTACAACCTGAAGCTGCTAGAAAGGATGATGAATTTTTCTCAAGGAGGTTACCATGATCTCCACTAGATCTAATTCTAGCATGTTGTTATGTAATGCAGTTGAGAAATATTGGCCACATTCCACACAAACATTCACATTTGTCTTAGTTGTTATGGAAATATTTTTAAAGACTTAAGAAAGAATGGCCACATGCCATTTCATTCTTTCCCAAAACCATTCAATAAAACTCCACCACAAGACTATGAACTATAGGAAAAAAATAGATATTTTGTTTTGTATGTAAAAGGCTATATAATCCATCGTGCAAGACAATGGAGAATATATACAACTAATTTATTTCCAATGAAGGGTTGTTTGATTTTATTTTAGAAATTGTGTAAGTGATCCTTCAATCTGTTCACTGGGAGGAAGGGCACCCACTCCTCAACCACCGAATGTATATATTTTATTATATTATTTTGTAAGTTTTGTGTGTTTCTAATCATTTAGGTTCTAAATCATTTCATATTGGTATTTCAGGTATCACAAAATCTGTAGTTTGTATTTATAATTAATTCTCGTGCTTCATATTTTATCATTGAGAATTCTATGATCTGTATTAATGTTTCTATTTTAAACTTTGTTGTAATTTATGTGTAGTTCATTTGGCATGAATAGAATATAATAGCTCTTGTCACCAAGAAGTGACAGTTCTTGTCGTCAAATTTATTTTGATTTGTTATACATTTATTTTCATAGGCTATATTCATAACCACTCATCTCATGACTCTCAACCCTTGTGCAGATTGCTACGATACCTTTCATCAGTTTACGTCCCAGATTAACACGTATAGACCAAACTGAAATTCATTACTAAACATCAAATCAATTTCACTCTTTTCCCCAATCCTGGCCTATCAACACCCCTTGATAACTTTAATGAGGCACCACACAAAAACGATTTTCTAGCTTCATGAGACAAACAAAACTTCATATGCTTGGAGCTCATGAAAAAACAAGATGGCTCCATAGGCATGCAAGCTATGTTATGCAAGGTGGCCAGACAAATGAAAAATAGGAAATGTTCAAATGAGTCTTGCTTAGTTCATGCGAGGTCTTAAATTAGGGAACATTGTGCCTAATGTCTCCAAGAGAGGACCAATCAAAGAATAGAAAATTCACAACTTAGGGGATGCAGTGTGTCGCATCAAGCCACTAAGAGGAATGTAATATGCTAAGAGAGATCACACTCTTGAGGTACATCACACCTAATGCCATCCACAAAGCGACAAACACATCATTTGAAGTAAGAAGACTACACCATGAACTAAGAAAAAGAAAAATAAAAATGCAAAAAGAAAAGCCACTGTATGCCCCCCACTTTAAGGAAATTACAAACACCTCATGCTATGATAGAAATTACTTTAAAGTGCAGAAAAATGAAAAAATAAAACAAAGAAGACATGAGAGCCAACTTGGAGAGCCCTATGCCAAGTCATATGTTTCTGAGTAAAGTTGCGTCATGTAAGAGAGAAAAAAGAAAAAAGAGAGGGATTTCCACCAAAATGAAAACACCAAACATATAAGGGATCTATGGATTTGGGGTCAGTATGTTCTTTGCTAACGTTTTAGAGAGCTCCAAAACTATCCCCAAATACACATAGAACTAGAAGAATGAGACAAAGAGATGGAAATGTTAAAACCTTCGTGAACATGGAAGAAACATCTAATGTCTTGATGCTGCTCCTTGCATCATCCACAAAAAGGAAAAAAACACAAAGATGTCGAAAAGAAAAATAAAAAAAAGTAAAGGAAAATCCTCTTGGGTCAACATGGAAGAGACATGAATGTCTCAACGCTTTGCGTTATCCTCAAAAGGAAAAAAAACAAGACAAATGAAAAATAAAAATAAAGAAAAGTAAAGGAAAAGCCTCTTAGGTCAACATGGAAGAGCCATAAATGTCTTGACGCCTTGCATCATCCCCAAAAGAAAAACACAAGACAAAGAAAAGAAATAAAGTAAAAAGTAAAAGAAAAGCTTTTGGTTCAACATGGAAGAGACATAAATATCTTGACGCCTTGTGTCATCCCCAAAAGGAAAACACAAGACAAAAATGAAAGGAAATGAAAGGTAAAGACCAAAAAAAAAGGTGAAAAGCTTACAACATATAGAAGAATGAAGGTACAAATAGAGGAATGCACATAGAGAGGAAACATCAAACAAAGAAAAAAAGGAAAGACTAGTAAAGCACATGCGATTCAACCATCCAACAGGTCATCCACATCCCAGTCTTGTTCAGTATATGCGGAATGCAAATCACTAGTGAGAGGGATAACATCAAGTGTTGTACTAGGAGAATAACCAATTTTAACACGTGGTGCATCACTCGGTTTAGGAGGATCATCACGGTTGTTATTTTTTATGCTCATGGAAGAGAAGAATAAAAAATTCAACTCATTATGCACTTGCTCATCAATTTTAGTTGTTTCTTCATCATCATCCAAGTTAATCACAACAGGAGGATGAATGATAATATCCATAGAAGGTGTTGGTACTTATTGTGTTGGAGACATAGGATTTGTTGGTTCTAGTAAGGGAGGAGGCTCATCATTTATTTCTTTTCTCAAGTTTGAAATTTGATTTTTTATGTTGTTCATCTTTCGAGCAATAACACGATGTCTTCGCCTACACTCTCTAGCGTTTCAGTTTCTTTTATTATAGTTTTCAAGTTGTGTTTGTGTAGGAGTGGGTTTTTCAACCATAGTTTCCTTTTCTTCTTGTGAGGGAAGAATGGAATAAACCATGGAAGGTTGTTCAACCACTTTCTCTTTGGCTTTCTAAATTTGTTTAGGAGGCAGATTAGGACTTGTTTGGTTTTCTCTTGGCCTTTTGTAGGAAATAGGCGAGGGAGTTTTTATGGATGGGTTTTGGTTAGTCAGAAGGGCTTTAAGTTCAATATTATTTTCTTCAAGGGGAGGAGGTTCAATCATTGGTGGAGGAAAATTTTCAAGGGATAACTTGGCTATGCATTTTTCTTTGAACTTTTGGTAGGATAAGAAGAGGAAGTCTTCACGGGGTCTTATATGTTCCATGGGCTCAGGCCAAAAATAATCTAAGGAAAAGTTTCCACGGGAAGACAGAGGTCTAAAGCCACTATGGTTCACAGTGAATATTTCATTTCCAACTCAAAATTTTAACCACTTATGGACAACAGATGGGACTACATTCATGGAGCTAAGCCATTTGTAGCCTAACTTCACACAAAATTGATCCAAATTAGAGATGATGGAGAATGATACATTTGTTTTCTTTGGTCCTACTTGTAAACAGTAGGAGCACGATCCCATCGAGAAAGAAAACCATTGTGTGTCTTTGATCCATGCTTTTCGGCTTTTATCATATATATCTTGATGTAGTTCATGCAAAAAAGTAAGAATTCCTCAGTGATCACATTCTCTCCACAAGTGGGATTTATTAATATTCCATTAGTGGGCTTATTATAGATATGGCCGACTATATAAAGAGAACCATCAGGAGCATGTTTAAGTATGTCCTTAGAGGATAAATCAATGTCAAGGGGATTATTAGTTTGGCCCTTATGAGGAATGATGTTTGTCACTCCTACCATTTCATCCATAAGGTCATTATTGATAGGATCATTTTGAATAGAATCATTGTTATCATTGTTTCTGTGTCCACATTCATCAAGACTATTCTTATTGTTTCGCTAGCTTTGACAAATGAAATATCATGTTTGGCATGGGGTTGGTAAAGATTTGCAAGTTTATTAGGAGTTGGGAACAAACTTATTTCCCTGATCGTTAACACTCCACGGAAAGATCAAAATCAATGATGTCTTGCACGATGTGTTTAAGGACTTGCAATGTTCGAAATAAGGTCCATTTTTAGCGATAATGGAAATAAGCGCTTGATCTAAAGCCCGGTGGGTAAAGTCTTATTAGCTTAGGGTGTTTTAATGGGGAAAGGTAATCATTTTCTGCGCTGGGACATTGTGTTAAGTGAAGGGTATTAGGTAAGGAGTGAATAGTCTTTTGGGTCCTACAAAGTGGTATGCTGATTTAATGATGTTTCACTTGCTATTGGAATTGTGTAAGTTGCTTGTTGAGGGGGCTGTAGCGAAGGAACCCTTTATATTTTTTCTAAAAAGGTTGGGAATTGTTTTGGTTTTTGGGCTTGAATTTCTTTACAAGTGGACTTTGTATCATGACTACTAACCGAATTATGATAATTGTGGAGGGAAGTATACAAGTGCATAAAGGATGGGAATTTCATCATGGTGAGCTTGTCTTGAATCTTGCTTTGCAAATTTTCTATAAACATCTTTTGAAGGCGAGGTCGGGAACCTTACATCGATTTAGGAATAAAGCAATTGTAGTGTGAGATAAAGTCAGTTATCTTTTCTTCTTCTTTTTCTTACATCCCGTCAATTAGCCAAGTTCATCTTAGGAGTCATGTGCACTTGGAAATGGTTTACAAATGCATCAAAAAGTTCATTGAATGAACTAATTAAGTTGTTTGACAAAGAGGAGAACCATTCCAAGGTGGTGTATTTCAATAGTCAAGGAAAAAGCTTAGCCAATAGTTTATCATCAAGGACAAAATCACTACATAAGGCAATATAGGCATCAACATGGTTAGAAGGATTTTCCTTTCCTCCGTATTTCTCAAATTTAGGCACCTCTACACCTGGTGGCATCGGTGTTCACAATGTCTCCAAGGACAATGGACTACTTTTGACATAATATGTAGGTGGACCATTTTGATTTTGATTGATGGTGGAAACTTGCTTTTGGAGAGATGAAATGGTTTGGAAGAGTTGATTAATGAGAGGGTCATTAATTGTGCTATGAGAGGGGAGTGACAAAGGTGAAGGGGTGTATGTTTTCATAGGATGACTAAATGGGATGCTTATAGGTGGTAAAGTGGTAGGAGATATAACGTGCGATGCCAAATAGGAACTAGGGATGTTAGTGGGAATACCAAAGGAAGGAATCACATTAATAACTTGTTGCATTGTTGTTGTGACTTGAGGGTTGGTGCAGGTAGGTATTGAGGCAATTGTTGTGGGAGGAAGAATTTGAGTTCCTTCTTGGCTTGTGACATTTTTTGTAGGTAAAGGACAACTAGTGGTTGAGGCAAGGTGTTTTCCAAAGATTTGAACTATGTTTTTCACAAGGTCAAGTCCATCTTCACTTTCAAGCATGTGGTGAATGTTGTCTATAGTAGGGATGGAAATAGTTGAAATGTTGTCATTTTGCACGTGATGTTGTAGGTTTGCTAGGTCCTCATGAATGTGATTATGTTTTCTTGCGGTACACTATCATTCCTTATTTCAACTTGCATACTACTTGAAGACAAAGAGTTGTTAAAGGTGTTGTCCATGCTTAGTGTACTAGTGTCAATACCAGGAGTGAAAGAGCTAGACAACCCAAGATCCACAATGATTGTGCTATTGTGGGATGACATGAGTCTCAAAATTCATCTCACTATAGTATTAGAAATAGGACACCAAACACTCATACAAAGGCTACTAAATGCAAGGTGAATGCAAATGCAATATAAGCTACGAAGACTGAAATGATGATAACATAAGTTTTGGAAATGAAAAAATAAAGACAATAACAACAAGTTACAGAAACTCAAAACCTAAACTGTAAATGCTAAAAAATGCAGTGCAATATGTGCAGAGAGACTGATTCGCCTAGGGTGGCGAATGAGTCCCAGTGATGATTTTTTTCAATTTTTTTAGAAATTTTCAATTGAATTTTATGCTTTTTATGTTTTCTGATCTATTTCTAAGATGCAAATACAAATTTTAAATATTTTTTAGTGAAATTAGATGCAAAAAATCAAGCTAGATGAGCTTTCACTAATACAAAATTTGAAACCCTAGAATGTAAATTAACCATTGCAAATACTAATGCAATGTTAATGCAAGCCAAATCTAGGATGAAATGCACTCCAAATTAGAATTATGTTCTAAAGGTGGGTTCACCAAAATGGAACCACTAAAAAAATGGGTGGGGAGGAGGATTAAGTGCAATCACACCCACTTTCCTAACTATTCCACTCAAGGATAACCCTAGAGATTTCAATGCAAAAAGAGAAAGAGACCTTGCAATAGGGTTGTCCTAGGGTCAATATGATCTAATGAGGTCACCACCATGTAAACTTGGAAAAGACAATGAAATGCTAAATGAAATGTAAAACCCTAATTGAATGCAAAATAACACTAAATGACCTAGAAAGGTGAATGAAATCCAACAAAAAACTTTAAAACAAAATTTTTGCACCTAGGAATCTAGAGAAGGTTGAATGGAGATCTGGATCACTAGAAAACTGAATTTTCCTACTAATTGGGACTCCATTTTCCAAGATGGGTGAACGCCTAGTTTTGGGAAACCGCGGCAGAATAGGTTTCGGCAAAAGGGTATTTGAACTTAAACCTGAAATTCTGACTAGAATCAAGTCCTATCTTCGCTTTGGCGGAAAAAATAAAATAAGTGAAGCTGGGGTTTTCACAACTCAAAAGCTAATTTTGTTCTCTCTCACCGTCTATCCTTTCTTCCCCGATTGGTTTCGATCCAAATCTCAAAATTACAACCGAGGGTCTTCTTCAAGGTTCTCCAAGGCTTGATGACAACTTTGAATGTGATTTTCAAATTCTTTCCAATATTGCTCCTTATGAAATATGAAACCTAAACCTACAAATCACACACAAGGGAGAAGGGAAAATGTTGTTGGGTTAGTGGATAGGGGTTTTCTTAGTCAAGCCCATTTTGGAAATCAATCCTTGAAATGAAATCAAATAATAATGGAGAATGATGAATGAAAAATAATAATGTTGCAACTCACCACCAAACCCTAGCAATAAGGTGGTACAAATATGCTTTGAAATGACCCAATGGATGTGGTTCTTGACTCTTGCTTGAATTGGATAGATCTTGAATGAAACACATGCTTGAATCATAAACTCTACATCATAATTGTTAGCACAATAATAAACATGATGGGTGAAATCTTTGACATAATGATTGACACTTGAAGAATGCTCTAAAATGCTTGATAATTTGTCCTTGAATGCTCATGAATGCTCTTGCAGATTCTTGAATGCTCTTGTGAGCTCTCTTGAATGCTAGGTGAGAATATGAGTGAAAGAACCTTGTATTTATACTCAATTATGCAAGAATTTCTGAAATTACAACACTACAAGTTGACATCAGATCTAGGAGAATAAAATCCCACTAGATATTTGAATTAAATCTGATTTTGGGCCACATGGGACTCATTCGCCCAAGGTGGAAAATGAGTCCCATTAGACATAATGTATGGGACCAAAAACCAAAAGTGCTTAGAAATGTGTGAAAATCGATTCAGGGCCAAAAGTTCTAGGTAGGACCTATTCACCCAAGGTGGTGAATGAATCCTAGATCACTAAATCTAAGACACACAAGCCAAAACACCTAAATTATGATTGGTTAATGATTGGTGTCAAGATTATAATTGAAAAGATGCATTAAATGAGGCTTGTGGATGAAAAATAGGGCCAATTAAAGCATAAGAAAACCCAATTATTAATGACAAGCCTAGAAAAGTGTGAAAGTGTGATACAATACTTTACAACACTCCAAATAAGGCTATATTAAGGTTTATTTTGATTAAAAAGAGGTTTATTATGTTCAATTATTAGATTAAACCTTAGAAAAGTGTGAAAGTGTGTTACAACACTTCACAACACTTTAGCAAGGTACCATTAAAATTCATTAGTTCACAAGGGCCCAAGACGTATTGTGAATATGTTAACCACATTGCAACACTAAATCAAAGCAACATTAAGCCAAATTCACAAGGAGGGCCCAAACAAGCCAACAAAAGTATAAGTGTTACTTTTTCCATGACTCCAATAACACTCTCATTATTTTGTGTAGAAATCTTCCTCCAAGTCACCATGCAAGAGTGATGTGTTCACATCAATATATTCTATCTATAAATTAAAAGATATTGCTATGGATATCAAGAACCTGATAGATGTCAACTTAACAACTAGGGAAAAAAATTCACCAAATTCTATCCCTTCAACTTGGGAATATCCTTACACAATAAATATTTCCTTGTAATTTTTAGTACCACCATCTAAATTGATCTTTTTCTTGAACATCCATTTGCATACAAAATGATTTCTTTCTTCTGACAATAGTACCAAGTCCCATGTGTCATTATTATTCAATGTAGCTATATTATCCTTATCTATAGCCACTCTCTAGGACCTAGGATCACCTATACATGTCACCACATACATAGTTTTATGTTCATCAATATTACTAATCAAAGAAAAAATAAATCTCCAACTAAGAGGAGTATACCTATCTCTATTAAGTGGAAATCCTCAAGAGATGAAGTGGATGTTCTATGTCCTCTTTGGAATTTTCTAAACTATCTGAGCTCTCCTCTTCAAGTCCTTTACAAGATTCTAGTTCAAAATTTTCAATCTTTTGGGGTAGTTTAACCATATGTTTCTATTCATCCTCTTTTGGTTGTAAAACTATGGGAGAATGCTTGATCTCTCTGAAAGTAACACTTTTATTGTAAAAAGTTTTCTTAGGTCCTGAAAATTATAAACTTCACACCAACATTATAGCCAGTTTAGATACAATCAACTTATTTATTCTCCAAATTAAACCACTTGATAATCACATGAGCATATGCCTTACAATAAAAAATATGAAGATGCTACAATACATTTTTTTTTTTTGTTAAATCCTCCATAAGATTCTAACCTATAAGACTTGATTTAGGAGATCTATTAACTAGGTAACAAGATCTACAAACCTATTCTAATAAAAAATTCTACTCTAAGATTACCTCATTGAACATAATCCTAGTCCTCTCCATCAGTGCTATCCATTCTCTCTAAAACTCCATTCTACTGAGCAACATATGGAGTTGTCTTATAACTCTCTACCCCATGCTCATGATAAAATATATTAAAATCCACTAAACATAACTCATTTCCATTATAATTTCTCAAATCCTTAATCTTATTACTAGTATAATTTTCTATAAGAGCTTGAGAATATCTAAACTGAATGAATAATTTAAATTTCCTTTGTTACAAAGATGGTTTTCATTGCACCAAAATATTGACCTGTTAATGCCTATTACAATTGCTAGAGTTAATGAATCCATGGGAGGTGGTTAAGCCATGTAACAAACCTGAGCATTGCATTGCACAACATAAGGATATGAAGGTCACACACCTAGCAACAATCCCCCCAGTGCAAGTGAGGGGTTCAAACTTGTGACCTAGGCTTTGATACCAATTGTTGCAAAGATGGTTTTTGTTGCACCAAAAGATCAACCTGTTAATGCCTAATACAACCACTAGAGTTAATGAATCCATGAGAGGTGGTTAAGCCATGTCACGAACCTAAGCATTGCACTGCACAACACAAGGACACCAAGGGCACAAACCTTGGAACATCCTTATGATAAATACACCCATGTTCTTGTAGAATAGCCATCCATGAAATATAAGACAAATATTTTAAAATAGAACACAAAATTATTGGACCAAATATTTCATAATAAGTTATACCAAACACCTTAGAATTTTTCTAAGAGAACAAGTAAAAATAAACATAATTTTCATATTATATATAGAATTTTCATAGAAGTCAAACTCAAGAGCACAATATTTTAAATCCTCTACAAGATTTTTTATTTTTCAAAGTCCTTAGACTCTTCTCACCTAGATGGCCCATTCTTTGATGCCACAAAAATGATATATATAAAGGTAATTTATTATTTAAATTAAGATAACCCTTAGGTACCTAGTAAAAAAACCATGAGAAGAAAATAGTACACTCCTCTTTGCTACTAGTTCCAATGTTGAAGGTGTAGATTCTAGATATCTCTTTGCTACAAGAGTAGAAGAGTTATTTAACCAAATTGTACATGCATTTGGTTGAGATAGAGTTCTCCTATGAAAAACCTCAGCGATCACCATAGCTCTTCACACCATCTTACACAATACATTAGAGAAAATATCCTATACTATGCATCATTATGCTTGCTAGCTAAAAGTAAGTTCCATGCTAAACTACAGATCTCACAATTCTATTCATCCTGTCCATACATCCATTATGGAAAAAATAAAGACTCTTCAAAGAACAAAAAGCTTCACAAGAGATTCATATCTATGGTAAAACTTCCCTCAATCACATTCTTTCTACTTTTAAAACCAATCCCAATGTGAAGACATGTGGAAGGAGGATTTGGATTCTATCAACCATACACATTTTGATCCATGTGTTTCCAAGGCCACAATAAAAGAATCATTATCATCCAAAGAATTTTTGGGAACATCATCTAAATCATTTTTCCTTTATTCTTCTCCTTATTATAATATATTTTGAAGTTCCTGGGATTTTCATAGTTTTAACACTTAGCCATGGTCATTCCAAGAGATTTGGATCTCGCACAGGTTTTGGATATAGAATTTTCTTTGTTCTTATTCTTCTTACCATTCTCTTTTAATAATCTATAAACGTATAGGGCTTCCTTGAATGATTCATATGTTTTTATCTTCATCACCCCTAAATTTAATAATATAACTACCTTTTCTATCTTGAGTTTAGAGGAAATACTCTCAATTTTCATCACCAAGTGATCTTATGAGTCAGGAAAAGAACATATAAGTGTCATGCATTGATCATCCTCCATTTTAATCCAATATAAGATTAATTTTCCCCAACCAAATATTTCTATTCACTCTCTCCTCTAATATCCATACCTAAAATATAATTGGGAGTCCCCAATTTCTTTATGTCAAATTATTTTGACACCTAAGACTTTGCATTACAAATCACATCCTTTATATTACCAAAATCCAACATATAATCTACATAGTGAAAGGAAATTTGTATCCATATAAAAATATTTCCACATAACCCCATTGGAAAAAAATATGAAAATAAGTATTTAGAATCCAAAATCCAAAATAATGTATAAACACACCATCAAGATGAAACAAGATGTACCTTTCGAAAAAACTCATGATAGAAAAAGCTAACCTCCAAAAGTATCCACACTCATTGTATTATCTCATGAATACATATTATAATAAATTTGTTGATTATCCATGAATACCTATGAAACATCAAGCTCTTTACATGCTTTCCATGTGAAATACAAAATGAAAATCATGTAACCACACATCCTAATCCATTCTTCCTCTCTTCACTTATGCAACCTATAAGAGATGCTCAACCAACTTTAGCCAACTAGCCAAAGGTTATGATATCCCACCTCAAAAACTACTCATGTATTTTTTTTATAGAAATAAACTTACACAAAACCATCAAGTGGTATTATATAAATTGTGTCTAATACCATGAGCTTACAAAACCTTTTCCATCCTCATTTACTTCTTGGTATTAAGTTTTTCCTTATTTGTACAAAAAATTCTCAAGTATTAAATATTTTTCTATTGTGAAACCCCATATTAAATATTTATCCTAATGTTACATACAACAAATAAAGTGACACCAAAAATTTCTAACCCATGTAATGCACACATCCCTAGATCCCTAGGTGTATCATTAATAATATTAATTTTTATATTATAACATTATTCAAGGTGAACAACACAAATTTTCCTAACACATACAATGTGGTAACAAGTAATTGATCACCATACATATTATAATAGCCATAATGATTCAATTTAGATCTCATTAATCCCAAGCCCAACAAAAATGAGCCAAATTTTTGGTACTATATTTTGGGAATTATTTAAGAACATACAATTTTTTTTCAATCTATAAACCAAAGATTCCTTTCCTTTAATGATATAGTACTTTGGTCATACCATGTAGAGATCTTCCTCCAAGTCACCATGTAGGAATGTTGTCTTCATATCTATCCATTCTATCTCTAAATCCAAATATTTTACCAAGTTTTGTTCATTATCAATATAATTACCTTCTCATCCATGGATAATTTCCAGGACTCACTATCAGCCATCTTCATTACTTATTTTATAGTTTGATTTTATCAATGTTAGTAATCAAATATTATTTTTATGTAGGATATACCTCTTTAGTTGCCTCCTCTACCAATTATAACTCCTCAAAATATGAGGTGGAGGTTCTTCCTCCTCCAAAATTAAGATGTCTCATTACTATTCTCCTCATTAGGTCTAACTTAAATCTTTATCTCAACCTCTAATGCTTCCTTCTTAATATTTATTTATAGTTTCATAATTAACTTCCCATCCTTGTTTTCCTATTCAATTGTATTGGATTTTTTGACCTCCTTAAAAGCCACATTTTGACTATACATAAATTTCATAGCCATAGAATCCAAAGATGGTAACATTTCACATCAACAAAAAAGCTAATAAGATGATTTTAGCGTTATAATCTAACTTCCACCTCTTCTCATTAGGTACATGAGCATATGACTTGCAACCAAAAAATTAAAGATGTTGAAGTGAGGGATTTTTCCTATCTAAACATCCATAAATTTCATAGCCATAGAATCCAAAGATGGTAACATTTCACATCAACAAAAAAGCTAATAAGATGATTTTAGCGTTATAATCTAACTTCCACCTCTTCTCATTAGGTACATGAGCATATGACTTGCAACCAAAAAATTAAAGATGTTGAAGTGAGGGATTTTTCCTATCTAAACATCCATAATATTTTCCCATAAATTTTGATGTTGGAGACCTTTTTATTAGGTAATATGTACTAACTACCCTTTCCTAAATTTTTTGTTCTAGTTTATCCCCACCAATAATACTACAAGCACTCTTGATCAACATCCTATTCATATGGTTTAGAAATATATTTTATCAAGGGGTGCAAGGAGTTGTATTATACCTTTCTATGTTATTATCCTTTCATAATTTATATTAAATATAGAATAATACTTACCAAAATTAAACCTTAATATTTCTATTAGTCTAGTTTTCCAAGAGATCCTTAAACTTACTAAACTAACCAAAAACATCATATTGCTTTTGAGAAAATAAACCCAAGTCTTCCTAGAAAAATCATCAATGGATGACACACAATATAGGGATTTTAATAAGTATGGATAATATATAGGACCAAAAACATTATAATAAATAAGATCAAAATGCCAAAATATTTATGGGAACTAGAGTAAAATTGAACATGATATGTTGCTTTGTGTGTATACAATGTTCACAAAATTTAGATTCAAGAGTTCACCCACTACAATATTTTTTATTTTCAAGAATCTAAGGGGCTTTCTCACCTATATGGACCACTTTTGTTGTTATTACATTATCTTATTTCTATTTAACTTTCTCTTTGAGGTAAGATCATGTGTAAGTACCCATACATATCTAGTTGCTATAAAATAGGTAGTTGTAGAAATGGATATATGCTAAAAATTATAGTAGTGGCTAATTAAGTGCTAATAGATGTTATAGACATACTAAATTTCCACCAAAGTGATACAAAGTTGACAAAGTTCTATCTTGTTACAAAAGATGCTCCTACACTTTATAACTCTTACATTGAATATACATGCTCACATCAAGGTATAAAAGAGTTCAAAATGCAAAATCCATTTGCAATAGCCATAGCCTCATGAATCATATTACATCCTCCATTAATAAATAAAATTTATATTCCAACAAAATTTATTTTATTTATATATAACATTAATTATGCCAAACTAGGGATGTGTAGAACTCCATAAATACCCTTGATCCTCCCATCAATGAAACTCTCCCATGTATAAAAATTCTAAGGTAAGAGTTATTATTGAGGTATTTTTTTCCAACATAAAAATATCATTGTATAATAACTATTCTTGATGAGAAGCCAGTGGAAAGATGATCTAAAGTCAACAATAAATGCATCCTTGCATGCATGAATGGCCAAGGCTACAACATAATTACTATTTAAATCCTCTTGAGAATAACTATTAGGAATCATCATCAATTTTTAATTATTTTTCTCTACGTAGTTTCTTCTAGAATGGCCTATGTTTCCATAGTTCCAACATTTTTCCTTGAATTTTTATAAGGACACTTTCATTTCCAATAAGATTTAGATTCTCTTAAACTTATTTTTCCCTTTCTCCTTCGAATATAATCAAGAAATATAATATTCATTGGTATATTTATATTTTTTTCCCCTATATCCTCTAAGAGTAAAGCACCCACTACCTCATCAAGCACAAGCTTTGATGTAGTGCTTCTAATAGCCATCACCAAGTTATCCCACAAGTTAAATAAAAAGGGTGATGCATTGATCTTATTCTTTCATTTTCACAACAATTTACTATACTTGTCTCATTATCATATTTAATGAAAATTGAAGTGATAAAAAAATAGTCATCCATACCCATACTTATGTTGCATATGTTGTCATTGATGTCAACAAAGTGGTATTGTGGAAGGTTGCATGTAATGCAAATACAGTGGTGATTAGAAATGTCAAAAGGGTAAGGGTTCAAAGGAGAAAACAAAGGATTGATGATTAGAAGAGTTGTGAGGACAAGGAAATGGTGATGAATGTCATGAGTATGTTGTAAGAAGTTGCACCATATATTTTGTTGTTCATGAATATGTGAAAGTTGACAGGTTGAAGTGTATGTTGATATGAAGAAGTTATAGTTTCTTGATTTTGATGAAAAGAATTGTAATTTTTGTATATGGTGTTGTGAATGTTGTATTCTTTGTCCCTTGATGTAAATCATTACATAAGGGATGCAATAAAGTATGTAAGGTTCCATGCAGTCAAAGGCACAAGAAGTTGTACTAAAGAAGGTCTAGAGAATTCTCTACATTCTTTCACATTTGAAGATATGACCTTGTGGTTTGGAAGTTAGATAGAGAAAGGTTTGAAGTATGTATGTTCCTAATTTATAAGTATAGAAGTTGCCTCATAAGTTTCTAGAGCTAGAAGAGTGAATACTATAGTACGGTGTTGTTGCAGTTAGAAAGAGTCAGAAGAATTGTCTACATTTCTCTGTATTTAAAGATGTGATATTGAGGTTTGGGGGATAAGTTAAAATTTTCTATATGTTTTCTTAATTAAATTTTTAGGTGTTGAGGAGTACCACAAGCATGGTTTTCAATGTTTTATTTCAAGTTTGTGCATTTAGAGTTTGTAAGAGATGTTGGGTTCAACATCTATTTGTTTGCACCAGCATGAGATAGCTTAAAGTTGTGAAAGGAGTGTATGATAATATTTTTGTATGTCATATAATGGTTGTAAAGTGATCCACATGATGTTATTTAGTCTCTCTAGTATCACTTTTGGTATGAAGCTAATGCACAAAAGGTTAAGTGTTTGTTGGGCCGACTTGTTGTGTTAAGATGATTGTGCCCAGTGTTTGGAAGTGTGCAATAGTGTGGAGTTGTGCACTAAGGTAAAATAGATCTTGATTATCTATTGGTTTGAACCAAATTTGTTTTCTCTTATCATGGATGTCTTGGGGGCCAAATTGTTGTGGTAGTTGCACGCTTCATGTCATACATTTCGTCTTGGCCAAAAAAGGGGAAACTTTTTGAAGCTTATGAAGGGTATAAATGAAAGATCAAGTTTGTTGCAAAGTGTGTGAGTGTGTGTGAGTATACGAGGAGGTATGTACAAGTATATGTGTGTGGAAGTGTGTTGAAGATAGAAGAGGTTGTTGAGTAGAGGTGTTGAAGATATATGTTAGTGTGAGTAGTGTTGATGTTGCGAAGGTGATTGATCAACAATTTTTGTCAAGTATTGTAACACCCTCCATTTGTTCTTTTGATCGAACATGTTCATTATGTATGTTTTGCTTTGTTAGCACGTTGGTTATAAACTTGTTACTATTGACCGCTAATTGTTAAGCATTGTAAACATTATGTTTTGATGTGATGGCACTTTAATTAAATGTTACTATTATTTCATATTATGGATTAAATTAGCATGTATGTGAATTATTGATGTTTATGCTTTGATTATATCAGTGATGATTAGATGCTCAGTTAGGGATATTGTATTGGTGAAGGGGACGGGATCACATCACTCGCATGCAAGTGCCCTGTGATCCGCGATTTTCTCTTCACGGTGTGTTTTAATATATATATATATATATATATATATGCATGTTTCGACACTCGTATTGTGTGCAGGATGCAGGTACAGGACATCGACTCAACCTGGTTCCACAGGTCTGAGCATGTCCCTTGTCCAACAGAAAAGATTGGGAGATAGTAGCTAGGTTTTCTGTGTCGTGACATCACCCTAGCCATAGTGTGTCGTCGGGTTGTTAGTTGGGATAAGTTAATTTCTTGGTTGCCTCTTCCCTCCTTGCTTGCGTATTTAAATTTGCAAGAAAAAAAAAATGGTGTTTGTTTTATTTAATTTCATTGTCAAAATAAATAAAGGAGTGCTCATTAATTAATTAGTTAGTTTAATTCAATCAATAAATAATCTAATCATGGATTAGATTTATTTATTGATAAATTAAATTAAAATGTTGTGTTAGCATTATTAAATTTGAGATCAAATCAAAATAGAAATTGCCTTGCATTCCTTTTTGAAATAAACTTAAAAATGATTTTTAATGTAAATTGGTAAATTCAATTTTGTTGAAGAAAGAAAATTTAATTATCATTTGGGTTGCAAAAATAGATCTTTGTTTTAAATTAATATTGTGCAAATTACACTTGGAAATGGAAATTGTTTTATGAAATTGCAAAAATAAAATATCTTGTTTTACCAATAAGTTTGGTGGGTGAGTCCATTTTAGGGGTTTGACAAATTTGGGGGAAAAATTGCATAAGGTAATTCATTTTATTTTTGAATTTTAATTTGAATTTTGGTGGAGAATTGGAAAATTGGAGAGCAAGCTTGGATGGGATTTTTGAAAAATTAGTGAAGGGAAGATTGAAAATTGGTAAAGCTGAATTGCAAAGCAAAGGAAAAACCTCCATTGAAAGACTTCAAGCTTGGAGAAAACACAAGGTTATTGTTTAAATTTTGTGCAATTTCTTTATTTTGAAAATGATTTAGAAGCTATTCAAATTGTTAGAAGATTTAAAACTGTGAATGAAAGGAAAAACCCATCAAGAAATTGCATTCAAATCTTGAATCAAAAACTCTCAAGATAGTGTGAAAATTTAGAGATTAAACTTGGTATTATCAAGCTTTTCAACAGAAATTGTTTGAACAACACATGGTGAATCCAAATGAAAATCTCTTGTAAAATTTCTATGTGTTTGAGAAGAGCTTCATTTAAATTTGAAAAAGAATGAGAAATCTTCATATAGCTAGGTTAAATCAGGGGTTTTCAATGATAATTTATTTTGTTTCTGAGAATGAGCATTTGCCCAATCTGGGTATGAAGAAATTTTGTATCTATGGTTCTTTCAATTGAAACTATGGATATATATTTTATATATATGTGTATATATATATATATATACCCAATTGTATAAATACATATATACAGATATATAAAAAAATATATATTTTTAGTGAATTCGTTTTTTAAACTGTATGAGGAAATAAATTCATGACTTTTTTGGTATTCTGGTTTTTACCCAAAATCTTTTTTTACCAGTCGAAATTTTTATCATTTCGAATGGCAAAATGTTTTTTTTTCCTGTGCTATGCGTAGTATGGGGGGGTTTCAACCCCTGGCAGCCCCCATGGCTAGGGACGGTGGCCTGTGAAGGCAGCGCCGTCGCTGCCCTCACAGGTCGCAGCCCCCAGCAATGGTGGCTGCGTCCCTGTTAGGGCAGGGCGAGGCCCAAACCCTGTTTGACTTATGCGTTTTTTTTTTAAATCCGTTTTTTTATATTATATTTATTATATTTATTAAATATAAAGTATATAATATATTTTATATTATATATTTTATATTTAATATATATAATATGAAAATTTGAAATCAATGTTTTATTTTATCAATTAAAATATAATTTTTATATATATTTTAATATATATGTTGTATATAATAATTTAAAATTATTTATATATAATATATGTATTATAATATATTTATATTATATTTTAACGTATGCTTAAGTGATATATATTTATATTTAAATGTGAATTATTCTTTTTAAAATGAGAAAAGGTATTTGTAAAGGGATAGGTGAAAATTTGTTTATGGAAAATCATTGTATATCAAAAGAAAGATTGATTTAATTTATTGTGTGTATTGTGTCAACAAGAATCAAATGAATAGTCAAACTCTTATGTGATTGTGCAAGAACATAGTTTATTTAATTTGATTAAGTGTGCTAATGCGATGAATGATTGGATTTATGAAATCCTAATGTAGATTACCTTATATTGTTTGCAAGCCTCTTTTCGTTGTTGGGCATCCATTCTTGTTGGAATTTGACTCAGATTTTATAAGTATTCCAGATAGAACCGTCTACTATGTTTTGGGGTTGCTGTCATGTCGGTCAACCTTGTTTGCCTTGGGTAGTGCGTAATTGTGTCTAGTGTTGTACCCGGTTATGATGAATGGGCTATGTTGACTTCATGTCATGATTAGGGATTCATTATCCCTAGGTTGCACTTGAGTACCCTTTGGTTGTTGTATAGTTCCACATGTT
>VDFB02379173.1:0-28153 GCA_007258455.2 Sequoia sempervirens
CAAGTGCCTGCAACCATAGTCTTAGAGATTTCATCATTATTCCTTCGTGTAGCCAAAGAAATAACTGAAGAGCCGCCAGAAATGGAAGCCATGGCGCTATCACCAGAAATGGCGGCCTGGGACCTAGTCACTTGCTCTTTAGGGGTAGACTTAGCAACCCCACCATTTGGTACATCTAAAGGGGATGCCCCAAGATCCTGAGAATCAGAAGCAACCACCTCATCAAAACTCTTATGTTGTTCAGATTTCTTCTCAACTGTGTAATGCTATTGAGAAGCGCCTTTCCACCAAGTAACCGTCTTTTCTTTTTTCTCAAATCCACATTGTGCAGTAACATGACCTGTTTTAAAACATCTTCTACACTGGAAGGGAATCCCTTCATAATCCAAAGATTGAACCCAAGAGCCTTTAGAAGATTTAAGTACAACCTCAGTAGACAACCCTTTTGAAACATCAATTTCAACTAGTATGCAAGCAAAGGTGGAATGAAAAATATCAGAAGATTCATCATCCACCAACAAAAAATCACCAAGGGCTTCACCAACATCCTCCAGAAGAGAATCACTCCAAAGATGGAGGGGAAGATTAGGAAAACGACCCAAATCAAGATCTTGTTAAAAGTTTCAGAAGCAGGGTTGAAATCCGAATGCTAGGGCTTAATCGTTGTTACTTTTTGAAGAGATTTTTGATATTGAGAATTTTCTAAACTTGTCTGAACTTTATTGCATATCATGAATCCCCAATCTACTATATAATAATTCATATGCTTCCTTTGATGTTTCATCATGCTCAAGGAAACCATTTTCACGTGACAACTTGTGCATCAACTTGACAAATGCATTTTAGAAGTACATATTATAAATGAGTCCTTTCGTTAGAGTGATCACTCATAAGTATATACATCAATATCTTAGTGCTACCTCCACAACGTCGAAAGTTGATTCCTTCGCATATATTTGAAGATCCTTTTTAAGTAAATCCTGATTTTTGATAGACCATTCTAGTGCAAAACTTGAGTTATGAATAAATGTTACCAAAGTGTTAGAATATACATCACCCTTGCAAATACATTTTGTGGTTTATTGTATTTACATTGCAGTAAGATAAAGACCCCCATTAAATTCTTGTGACATATGTGTGCACTCTATTTCTTAAATTTTCACTTTCATGGACTCTACAGGAATTGAGCAAGCTATGCTACACACAATAATTAGGTTTAAGGTGAAAATAGTGAAACCCTAAGATTTTACCTTACAATTTCACAAGGGTTCCTTTTTCACAAATAGGGTTCATTATTATTAAATTCAAGATTGACTAGGATATGCAATTGACTTGCAACCTGAAGGTGAGCCAATCAACCCTAGGATCTGAATTGAGGGACTTGGAAATGAATTTTTATATGAAATGCAATGATGCAATTAACTAGTGATGAAAATGAACTACTTTGATGCAAAAACAACAAAACTAGAAATTCAAAAGCAAATTTGATGTTTGGAAATAGACTTAGCAGAGTTTTGTGCACTTGGTAAATAAATTTGGAGGACTAAGTCGCCCAATGTGCATATGTCCTTGTAGCTGAATTTAAAATCTATCTTCATAGTCCTTGAGAGTGTGAAAGAGCCTTCTTCCTTCTGAATCTCATTGCTGGATCTTTGTCAGATGCTAAGATAATTGAGTTTCTATATCTTGCCATGTTGTAGGGTTTGAATGCAACAATGAATAAATTCTCTTCAATCTTCCTTAGATTTGAAACCTATACATTCAAAGAGAGAGGAAGGGTTGTGCCATATATGGGCTTGCCTTAGTCAAACCCCGTGTTGGTGTTTCCACCTCCACAATGTCAAATTGATAAAAGAGAGCTTATCCTTTTAAGGGATAGAGGCTAAATGACAATGAATGATGAATCAACAATGAACTAAAAATCACCACTCAAATTTGATTTCCTTGAAGGATTGAAGTCATGCACATCACCTCATGGCTTGATTGCAAATTGGCTTGATTACTTGGAAGACCTTGAAGGGTTAGTCCTCATAAACAAAATGCTAGCATAAACATGAACAAACTCACATAAAACTTGACATGATGCTTCAATGTTGAAATACTATAATAAATTTTCTCTTGATTGCTCTTGACTTGATAATGCTCTTGATTCTAATTCTTGCTAGATAATTTCACTTTTTTTTTCTTCAAATGAGGAAATGACTAGGTATTTATATGTAATTAATCTAATTTTTTGAAAATTAAATCTTGATAGCCGACATTTGACATTTGACATTCAAATGATAAAGTGCCAACTCCGATGTATTAAAATTTGGAGGAAAAATAGGGGGACCAAGTCCCTTAGGGCGACTTTTTCTTGGCCCTATTTTGTGGGGTATAAAATGCTGGGAGCAAAATATTAAATGTTTGCCTTGGTTTTATACATGAGTTTTCTTGATAAATGTCTAAATGAGCAATGAAATGCATAATTAAGACATTAGATGCACAATTAGGTCCACACACTTAGGAGGGAGAAAAATCTAGTGTAAAATTGTCATAGGTGACAATTTATGACGCTACATTTGTGTTGCATTATATTGATGATGTGTTCTACCTTGTGCATGTATCTATCTCAACCAAAAAGATCAACCACGTAGACATAGTGCTCCACCTTTAGGACTATACCATGTTCCTTTGCATTTGTTCAAATGATGGAAGGGCCTTCTCCCCATAGCATATTCTCCTAACATTGCATTTCATGTCACCATCCTTCTTCCTATCATGTACAACTCAGTCACATTAGTTTAGTAATGAGGCTAAGCCACTATTTATGTCGAGAGGCGTCTACAATGGCATCCATCAAAAAGAAAAATTCAATGTAAGGAAAAAATCTTTGGCTTGAATTTGACGTTCAAATGACATGCAACTGGAATAACTACATTCATTGTATGTAGACGTTTTTTTAATAAAATTTAAAGCAGATTTAAAAATGGTTTTAAATCGGTTTGATATCTTTGTTTTAAATTCATACAAAACAATATGAAAATCCCTCCACCGAGTGCTGCAAAAATTTGAAGGACATTCAAGAGAGCAAGCCAAAATGATGGAAGTCTAGGTATGTTGCAGAATTTTGTATATACACAATTCCTCTTTCTTTTCCAGATTCATTTTATTACCTACTCTTCTTGATCATTGATAGATATTTCATTCTGTTGTAGTTTTCTTCTTCCTGTCAGGCATTTCAATTACTATCTCCTTCATTGCATATGCTATTCTATTTCTAACTGTAATATTATTATAGAAGGTTTGGCAATGGTTGTTAAGGTTTGCAGGTTGTTTCGTGTTAATGATATCAGATTTCCACAATCCATAATGCAAATTTTTGTTGCTTTTGGATATGATTGTGTGCAAGTTTTTTCATCAACGTTTCGGATCACACACCATGATCCATCATCAAGATGAAACAAGAGAGAAAAAGGAGAAAATGTTGTTTCATCCTGATGATGGATCAGAGAGTGTGATCCAAAATGTTGTTTCGTATTGCTGAAAATATACTAGAAGAACAAATAACGCGATAAAAAAACCATTTGAGAAGCCATACCAAGAAAATGTCTCTAGAACTAAATTAGAGCTATAGCTGGCCACCAACTTTCAAAACTTCAGCACAAATGAAGGTAGTAAGAGAAGATAATAAGCCCTCAAGCAGCAAAAGTGTGACCATAATAGACTGCTCTTTGGTGTGCTGCTGCTTAGCTCTCAACTGGACAAAATGTGAGCTATGCATGTAGAGCAAGGGTATGGGCCGGTCTTTAAGAGAATGCCACATCTTCCGCTCAGGTCACATATCTTGCTAGGTTGTGGGCGAAAAGACATTCTCCTTCGCAGTTGGTGAGAAGAGGGGAAAATGAGAGCAATGAGCACTCTCTTCACCCATTATCCTCCTTCCACACTTGCCATTCTCACAATCGAATTCTCTTGAAGTATTGAAGAAACATATGAAATGGGTGGAACTGGATTATCGTTTACCATTAATTGTTGCCTGATTTGGTTGCAGTTGTATGTATTTAACAAGCAAGTCCATTCAATGCTGATGATTTTATATCATAGAGAAATAGGATAAGTGATTTCATTACTATTTTTGGTGCTATGTTAATTTTGATTTTTCGTATGTGTAATTTGGTTTTTGTTTGATGAAGTATAAGTTAATATTATTGTCTCTCTGTTTTTTTATTTTTTTCTTTTCTTTAAGATTTATAAATCCTATTTTCTATGATGTCTGGCCTATATAATGTTAGATAAATGCATGACTTATGGAAATAGGCATATTATGAAATTTGTTAATAGAGACTAAACAGTTTCATATGGATATCAAAGATAGATTTATTTAGACAAGCATCATGATAAATACATGAAAACTATTTTTACAATCCTTCAATGATATTGAATAGTGAATAATTTTTTTTTAGATATGAACTGAAAGTGGTGACATTATGCTTTTTTTCGTTCTTGAACTTGAGGAGTCCCTAATTACTAAGAGATTTAATATATGGTCATCTTATTTTAATATATTCTATTCTTATTTTGATATTTTCTCTCCTTTAATAAGTTATAATAATATTAATAATAATATTACAAATTTTAAGAATATTGTATAAATTGTTAAATTATTTTTTCTTAGATAAAATAAATTACTTTTGTGTTAAAATAGAAATTGCTAATATTATAAATGAGTTTATTTTCATATTATCTTGATTTTTCTTAGATAAAATAAATTACTTTTGTGTTAAAATAGAAATTGCTAATATTGTAAATGAGTTTATATTCATGTTATCTTGATTTTTCTTAGATAAAATAAATTACTTTTGTGTTAAAATAGAAATTGCTAATATTGTAAATGAGTTTATATTCATGTTATCTTGATTTTTCTTAGATAAAATAAATTACTTTTGTGTTAAAATAGAAATTGCTAATATTGTAAATGAGTTTATATTCATGTTATCTTGATTTTTCTTAGATAAAATAAATTACTTTTGTGTTAAAATAGAAATTGCTAATATTGTAAATGAGTTTATATTCATGTTATCTTGATTTTTCTTAGATAAAATAAATTACTTTTGTGTTAAAATAGAAATTGCTAATATTGTAAATGAGTTTATATTCATGTTATCTTGATTTTTCTTAGATAAAATAAATTACTTTTGTGTTAAATTAGAAGTTGCTAATATTATAAATGATGAAAATAAGCCTCGAGAAAGATAACTCTCCGCGTATTTTATATATATTAATATTTAATATATGTATGCTAGTTTGGAGTCCATCTATAATCCTCTAGTATAGTTGCTTCCTCATTGTAAAGCATCTTTATTGGGCAAGCTTTCAGTACTTTTACATAGTAGAGACTAGAGATATGCAATTTTCCTCTTGTTCTGATAAAAACATCTTTATCGTGTACTCTAGGGGAGAGGGGCCCATAGTGGAGCAAGGTCCAAAAGTGGGAATAGAAGTAGTCCTTAGTGGGTCCCATAGTGAAGCACCTTAATTTCCATAAAATACACGAACTAACAAATCATGTGATGCCACATCAACACACCAATAAAACATGACTTAGTGCACCACTATCGGTCTCACCTTTTTTTGGGGTCTTTTTTGGATACCTAAACAAAAAGCATGTTGATGTGGCCCTAAAACGAAATATAGAAGCATGTGAGTTGTCAAATAAACTATTGTACAAAATTGAGAGTGATTTGAAATTTCCACGTAAGACTTTGAGAAATGCGAAGTTAGGGTGCTCCACTATGAGCCCCTCTCCCCTAATGGTCTTACCACTCTCACCATAACATTCTCATATCTATCATTCTCATATCTATCAGTGTCATATTCAATATAATTTTCATTGAAATCCATCTATATAAACTCACTAATGTTGACAATTAACTGATTTTCAGAATCATAGTTGAATAAACCGATGAAACATAGCCTTTGGGTTTTCCTGTGTTATTTAAATCCATGCCAAATTCATTTTCCTCGAAAGTTTCTGAAGATTATGATTTCAGCTTAACACCCACCAAGTGCATTTTCCTGAAAGTTTATAACACAATCAATAGGTACATGTATTATCCCAAACTGCTTTGTTTCTTTACAATATTTTCTTTTCTTCTACAGTTACAAAGTATAATTCCAAATCACTTGTCACTTTTTAGGATTATCTCTCTTTTTTTTCTAATAGTCTGTGGAACATGAATACACAATCCAAGTTATAATTTGGTAGTTTGAGAATAATTCACTACCTAAGGGAAAAAGTCTATACATATTTATAAGCAAGGAGTACTAAGCCTTAAGTAAATATACAGGCTCACTGTTTATTAGAGACTTCTAGGTATAAATTGGCCTATCGATGAAGCCCTGCTTCCTTTAAGGCCAAGCTCATCTTTTCAGAACCATACTCTCTTCTTGGAAAAGTTGCAATTAATTTACAACTCCCAACACCTACTAAACCCAAGGAATCAACACATTTTTAAATAGAATGCACCTTGTCTGTGCACAAGAATCTACGCTCTTTTCGATCTCCATTAGGAAACTATATGAGAATTTGTATGACATTAGGACCTTTATCGGGTTGAATACCATCAGCAGGTGCATTTTCTTTTCCATGAAATTGAGATAGAAGTTATTTTCCTACAGGCTTCTTCCTCTCATTGTCTTCTAACTTCTTCGAAACATGTCTAGATTGTGACTATGTGCGGTGATCTCTCTCCTTGTTCGCTCTTAGTGCCGCTTGATATGATGCATCATGATCCTCCCTTAGCTCCCCATTTGACAAGATCCCATGTTCTTCTTTAAGCCTCTCATTCATCAAAGCTGAACCTTGTTCCTTTACTTCTCTCTATAGGATCTCAACCAATAATTTTGAAGGCACCGGACCTTTCATCTCATTCATGGACCATGGAATTGTGTGTATCTTCTCCATGCAGTCCATGCCCTTCCTAAATATGGTTCATAACTTCATACCCTGTTCACAAGCTTCCATATTATTTTGCATGCATGGATCAATGAAAGTTGGCATGACTAGGAGAATGAAGGCGTGAGTTTCTTAATGTATATCTATCCTCCATGCATTCCTATTTTTACTTCCACATCATGGGTATATGCTATGGCACCTGCAACTAAAATGCTTTAAACCAAAGTGTGCCCCATTCCTCAAATTTACCTATAATTGTGCAACTTCCTCACAATTAGTTATGATAACCTCCTTTTCTTTCTTTTAAATAAATATTCAAGTTTTGGAGTTTTGAATCTACTAGCATAATAGCAATAAAGAGGAGGAGTTTTGAAGTTTCAATTTTAATAGCAAGGTAGCAATAAGGAGTTTTGAAGTTTCGATTGAGGTAGCATGGAAGCAATAAAAAACTGTTTTAAAGTTTTAAATGAGGTAGCAAGGAAACATAAATGGGTTTTAAAGTTTTGAATAAGGTAGCATAGTAGTGTTAATGAAGGAATTGGAGAGCGTGGTAGCATTAGGTAGGGAATATGCGTATGAAATCTGACTCAATTCACCATCTACTAATAAAACCTTTAAATGTTCAAAAAAATCCTTTTAAATGTTCAAAAAAATCCTTTTTATGAAAAAATAATGCTTTGGAAAAGCTTTAAAATAATTCCACATACTTTTTCGGCAAACCACCTGGTCATCATTAGCATCACAAAATGGGAACATGCATAACTTTTGACCGGTAAGACACTTTTCCTTGCAATTTTTCCAAGATGACAAAAACACCATGGGTAAAAGCAAGAAGATGAGTCCATGAAATGTGGAAGTTTTTGCCTTAGCAAAAAACCTAAAATCGGCTTCAAGAAAATGAGATCCTATTTTTCAATAAACGAGATCCTGTTTAGGTTTGGGGTCCCGGGCCTAAAATCTAAATAGGATCCTATTTTTTAAAAATCGGGATCTTGTTTAGTAATGGTGTCCCGAGCCAACCTCTGGGAAACAGGATCTCGCTTTTTACAAAATGGGATCCCGTTTTGTAGTGGTATCTATTAAAAAAAAAGGAAACGAACAGTCATTTTCACTTGCACGCACGAGATCCCAGTTGAAGAAGAGCAAACAATTACCTCCAAGTAAGCGCCCGACCCCCAGTTTTTGCATTTTTCACCTTTTTTTGAATTTTTTAATAAAAATTTAGGTTTTAGTATGTATTTTTTTCAATTTGTATAGAGTTTTTTGCATTTTTATTTACCTGTAATAATAGAAATGATGATTTGTAGAAATAAAAAGAAAGCATGAAATGAAACCCTCAGATATTAAAAAGAAACAAAAAAATCAACCTTAAATCGTAACCAAAGAAAAAAAAAACTTTTTGAAACCCTAAATTGTTCAATCAAACAAAAAAAATTGCATTTAGAAAACCTAAATTGAAATGAAACAAAAAATTGCATTTAGAAACTGATTTCTTTTTGAAACCCTAAATTAAAATCAAACAAAAAAAATTGCATTTGAAAACCCTAATTGAGCTTGAATATTTGAAAATGGAAAAAATTCATTTGCATCACACTTTATGTTTTAAATCTGATTGCTTGAACATTTCAAAATTGAAAATTTTCATTTGTATTATCAATATGTTTTAAATTTATACATGCTTGAATATTTAAATTTATGAAATTTATATTTCATTTGCATATTAACAAACACTAGTCTCTAACATATTAACATAGATATAGTTTTCTACTAGAGTAATCCTTGAACCTCAGGTTTATGATTTAGGTTTAAAAAACTCACAAGGTTCACCTAAAATTTGATCAAATCAATCAATAAAAGTTGAATTTAGACAAAAACCTCCTACCTTCTTAGCCAATAATTGAACCATTTTTTCTATTGGCATATGCAAGGAACATTTCAAAGCCAAATCCAAATGGTGACATTAGTGATCTAGAGTCAATCAAAAATTTAATAATGGTTTTCAATGACTTAAAATTAATCCATATCTACTCTGAAACTAGGGTCTATTATTCTAAATAAGTTCATGAGTTTAAGCTAATTTATAAAACTAATGAGAAAGAAACTCTTTGGGAGAAGGGAGATAGAGGATTGAATTTGTTCAGTCAAGAAAAAATGGTTCATGATTATTGTACATTCATATTAATTATCTGAACTTCTTTCTTCAACATGATCTATTCAGACCGCAGCTTCCCAACATATGGTTCATCAATTCATTATTTGGAAGATATTGAAAATGACTGAGAAATAAATCCTTTGGGAGAAAGGGAGGTTGAATTCTTGAAGTTGGTTATTCAGTATTAATGGTAAAATTAAATTAAAAAGTATAAATAAATATTTTAATGATTTGATTCATTTATATGTCGTTGTGTAATAAATATTTATTAATAAATATTAAATGATTTATTGTTTCTTGATTATATGGTGAGGTTAATTCAATCACTTTCTCCCCCATAAAGAAATACCTTTCTCCTTCTATAGGTGATTGCATTAGAAATACTCTTAAAATTTTAAGTGGTGCCTTGTATCACTCTTGTAAACCCTACACCTACATTGACTCACCTCTTAAGGGTTTTGTTGACCTTGTTCCAAAGAGTAATGTAGCTAGATTAGGATCAATGAATCATTTTCCCCTATGCTCATGCTTAACAATCCTCAAATTTACTATGGATGATTGCCTTTTCTATAGAAAATCAATCCAACTATGGTCATAGGTTATATTTCCACTTCTTTTATTCATAGAATTCGAAGACGATTAGGGAAGGAATAGAAATTACCAATACTAATCAAGGATTCAATAACCAAATTTTAAGATCTAGCTCCAACAACTTGTCAAGACACATTTTGATTTTCTCTAAATATACATATTTCTATAAATTCAAGGGTAGACCATAGAGACTATCCTAAATTGTCAAAAGTGGGCTAATTTATAGTTGTGTGCTTAATTCCTCGGTCATAGAAGTAATCTAAGGAAATAGTCAATCTATTCTCACCTTCCTCTTGTTAGGGGTGTTAAGGCCTCAAACATTTCAAGAGAGGCTTCTCATGGAAGGGGAGGATGAAGGCTTATCATGATAAGATCGTGCAAGATTATAATATAAATGAGATTTCATGAGAGGTTGGTTATTCAAAACAAGAGTTATCTCAATCAACTGTTCCACAAGAAAATGTTGTTCTGTTCAAAGAAAAAATGGTTTGCTAAATGATTCAATGCCATTGCATAGTGCAGGTATATAATTCATAGGCTCTACGCATCTTTTCCATTCCTTTATGAACACTACCTTTTTCACTAACTTGCAAGTCCATTATTCCAAGGGCCACCCAAGCTTCAAAATTTTCAGGTTCTATCAAGTCCGTTATTTGGAAGGAACTCATTTTGGAAGCCTTTTATGTTTCAAAATGTAACATTGTAGTTATATCATGAGTAGCTCAGCCAATAATTTTTTTATAGAACATTGCAAGGTCTTTTGAAGACCCTTTAAAATATTAACTTATAGTAAACACAGATTTGAGAAAGATAGTGCTTCATGATTTACAGTTTATTTCTAGTTTGACATTGATGTACAAAAAAAAATAGTTAAAGCTAGAAGCACTATCTTGAACTTCACCAAATTTTATCCCCTTAAGCCATCAAATGTTTTGTCGTAGGACCTTACTTTATAGATCCCCTTAAGCCATCCTATTACCCTAAACCCTAAATCCATTATTTTGTCCTAGGACCTTAATTCATAGATCCCCTTAAGCCATCCTATTACCCTAAACCCTAAACCCTAAACTCTAAACCCTAAACCCTAAAGCCATCATTTTGTCCTAGGACCTTAATGAAATTTGGTTGCCTTGGGAAACTTCACCAAATTTCATTCCCTTAAGCCATGTCATTTTGTCCTAGTACCTTAATTCATAGTTCCCCTTAAGCCATCATAATTTCTCCTAATTTAATGTAATTTTTAATGAGATTTCACATCACATTAATAGTAATTATTATTTTTATTTGTAACATGTCTTAGACGTAAATGAGGCTTACAATTTTTTTCATTTGTATTTAATTAGGCCATTTATATTGAATGGTTTAAGGGGATTTTTAAACATGTATCTTACATTTTGAAATTACACATATAATGCAGGTTCACTTATTTCTTAGAGATCATGGATCAATTCAATAATTATGATATTCGTAATCCACCTCCATGCCCTCCATATCCACCCCCTTCACCTCCACCTCCACCCACTCTACCTCATAACCCCCCACCTCCACCACCTGAATCTGATAGTGCTTGATTGCAAGCAAAGAATGTTGTTGATGCTGTTAGGTCTATGGATGTGGTCTTAGATGAGCATCAATGATGGATAAAGGAGAGGAGAAAGTACTATTCTGAAAAGGAAAACACAAAGAAATGAAGAGATGCAATAGAGAGCCACAAAGCTTTTTTAAGACAATGATCTTATTTATGAATTTATGAATTTGGTTGGATGGATATTTTTAGCGATTTGAATTTATGAATTTGGTTGGATGGATATTTTTAGTGATGAATTTATGAATTTGGTTGGATGAATATTTTTAGTGATGAATTTATGAATTTGGATGGATGGATATTTTTAGTGATGAATTTATGAATTTGGTTGGATGGATATTTTTAGTGATGAATTTATGAATTTGGTTGGATGGATATTTTTTAATGTTGAATTTATGAATAATAGTATAATGATGAATTTATAATAGTATATTTTATGATTACTATCATAATTTCTCCTATTGGAAAAATGTAATTTACATGCCTTAGACATAAATGAGATTTTTGTGAATGTTTTAAGTTTATTTTTTGGTATGTACATGTATTAAAATTACATAGTTCTAGATCTTAAATTTTGAAATTTGTATGTACACATGGTAAAGTTGAATGATGTATGCATGCATTATACATCATATTCTTTATTTTAAATGCATGTATCTTAACATTTGAAATTTGTATGTACATGCTCAAGTTGAATCAATGTATGTATGTGTATGTATATGTATGTACAACCCATTTAAACAAATTTGCATGTACATTTAAAATTTAACTATTTCTTGTAATTTTGTAAGTTTGTTTGCTAATTATTTATAATTTAATGCAGGTTCACTTATATATATATATCATGGATCATCAATTCAATATTGATAATATCATTAATCCACCTCCTCAACAACCTCCAACTCCACCCCTTCTAGCTCCACTTCCCCTTCCACCCCTCCAACTCATAACATCCCGCCTCCACCACCTGTAGGATCTGATGAGGCTCGCTTGCAAGCACATATCAATGAAAATATTACATCCATTCATAATCAAATCAATGCTATGCAAAATGAAGCGTTGATTCCACCACATGTGAGGTGTTTTGCATCTACGATGCAAAACGTTGTTGATGCCATCAGGTTTATTGATGTGGAATTTGATAGGCATCAACAATATAGGGAGGATATGAGACAATTTTATTCAGATGGTCTCTCCTATAAAAAAAAATTGGACCTAAAATAACAAAATCCCATCTAGCACCTTTTTGTCAACCCTAACACTTACCAGCCCATTCCTGCAAATAAATCTAGAATATCCATGAGGTGGTGCATACATCCACAAATGACTGCACATTTTTGGGACCGATGGTGGATGGTATTTGACCATACACCACACATTAATCTAGAGGTCCCTTTATACTTTTTGAGGAAACTATATGTATAGTTTGTTTTGGGAAAAAAGCCCAGTTATTTTGATTTTAAATCATTTCAGGGTGTTGGTGGCGACATGCCACAATAGAGGTTAGGGGTATGGGTTTATCCCAAATTCCTCGTGTATGCACAACCTCTTGTTGCTCCTCTTGCTCCTGCCATTCCTGCACTTGTGCATCAACACGCGGTGATATCCACATTAGGATCTTTGAGTACGCTTGTAAGAAACCTTGATGAGTATACTTCTGTGATGGCAGTTGGGGAGCCTAGAGATTGCGACAATGGAGGAGCGTTCTATGGAGCTGTTCCTAGTACCACTCAATAGGTGGGTATGTGCAGGATCATCATGGAAAAAATAGGCCCTTAAGTGGCGAAAAATTCAAAAAAATCAGAGTTAGGCAACTTGACGTAAAAATTTGAATAAGTTATCTATATTATTTCAAAAATATGTAAGAATAGAAACTATAGCAAATTGAATGTAGTTTCTAAACTACTAGGTTTATTTAAAAAGAAAAAATCTATTTGGTGAAAATTTGAAATTTCAATGCAGTAGTACTTAAATTTGGGGAAAAAATAAAAGTAGGTGCTTGTCGACCACCTAACCACAATAAAATGATAATATTTTTTTTATAATATTTTAGATACAGTAAAAAGGACTCATGTCAGGATGTGATGCATATTTTTTTGTAATTTTTTTCCAAGTAAATAATTAATTATGAAATTTTTATTACAAATTTTAAAAAATATAAAAACTCTTATGTCTAACCACCTTAACTTGGTCAAAACTTCATGAAATTCACTTTTTTTTTAATCCTATAGTATCAAAGCATAGAATGTGACACATGCTTTGGGTTCAAAAAATGTGATATGGTGTGAAAGCTATAGATGTTTTTCAATCAACCTATCAATTAGGACCTTAGTCGTAATCCAAATAGAAAATGAATAATAATAATTTATTAAATTAAAATTAAAGCATAATTTATATTGGTGGAAAGCTGAAAATCTCTTTAAAAAACCCTTTTTCATTTCATCAATTATGGGTAAAAAAAAATTCATCAGCCACATACCCTACACATACCCATCATATCACCACTTTTTGGCCCATCATGATCCTGCACATACCCAGGTGTTGACACCCCATGTATGTACTATTTTCCATCATCTATGCTATGGACCTGATCAGTCTACACCCAGTTCAGGTGGACATGGAGATTCTGGTGGATCATCTGGCTGCATCAGTTCGTTCATAGAATTTCTTACTATAGAGCATCATATTGCAGATAGTGTGACATATGTATAAATATGCATGTACATGTTGAATTTATAAGAATTTTAATGAACATATATATCAAAAAAATTGCAATATTTTAACAATCAAACTGTTTGGTGTAGATGACATGGACCATAGGGGAATCATCTGCTTTGGGTAAACCCACAAAAGTGGTTTACAATTCGAATGAGGAAGGAAAACTAACAAAAAATGACTCCATGCCAAAAAAATTCATACTTGGGGTTCAAATGAACCAAAAGAGGGTTCGCTCGAACCTAGGTTCGAGTGAACCCATTAAATGCATCCCACCAAAAAAGCACATGGAAACCCCTTTTTGAAAGGGGGTTCGCTTGAACCCCTGGGGGGTTCACCCTGGTTCGAGTGAACCCCCTTTTCCTTGATCCCTTCTCTCTACCACCAAAAATATTAGAAAATTTTCCCTTCGAAGCTCGGGTTGAGGATGAAAATGGAGACTTCACAAATCCAACTAGAATCAGATAGTCCTGAGAACAAGCTATCCAACGACTATACTTTTAATATGTTTTGGTTTATTATCTATTTGTTTTTTAGTTTTATTAAACATAGGTTTTTCACCGAAAATGAAGCTCTCTGTTCTGCACATGTGGAAATAGAATATTATCAATTTTTTTTTTTGAAAAATATGAGTGCACTAGATATTGAAGTCCTCGATCCAACCAAAAAAAATTGAATTTTGATACATACAAAAAAAGTTACGCATTATACGGTTTGCCTATGTTTGAATTGTAATTGGTTTGACTTCGAAACTTGATTAAGGAAAAAATATTAAAAAAAAACTATCTAATGAATTGGAAACACTAGATATCAGAGTTAAAAATCTAAATTCGAAAGAATTAGAATTTTATCCTTCATGGAAAAAAAGTTATGCGTTATACAGTGAGTGTCACTCCTTATAAATGTTGTTTTTTGAAAAAAACTAGTTTTCGAGGGAGATGGAAAAAGTGGTGCAATATGATTCCAAATTTTTTGAAAAAAATATATTTAGAATCTATAGAAAAAATGTCACAAAACTCTAGTTTGCATCATCTTCAAATTCCTCACGGTTTAGCCGCTATAGGTGCCTGAAAGTGAAGATTTAGTTAGAAAAAATTATTTTAGTGTCCAGTTTGGCCAAAAATTGTAAACCACTATTGTGGGATCACCCCTCCTCGAGTATATATGTCAACACCAGTGTAATTCAACAACCCTTATGGGGTATTTTGATTTCAAAATTTTAAATTACATATGAAATAATTTTTTAACATGACTTTTTAATTTGCAATTCAATCATGAACATATGTTTTAAATATTTATGTTGGTTTAGGGGACTCCATCAACTTACACGTTGATTCCACCTGAGGGGTTTTCAAGTGTTCATCCATTGTCGAGCGTCTCACATTAGGTGTAGGTACATTTATATTGTAAATTATTTAAAGTTACTATACTTACAATTATGAATTTTGAATTCACTATATATCAAATGTGCATGTACAAGTAAATATTATAAGCTTCGTTATGTCTATATGTATGTCTAGGTTGACACAACAATGAGAATGGGGATCAAACACACATTTGATGTGGTGGCAACTCAGGAGGCATCTAAATTTTAGGTTGTTTAAAAAAGTTTCTACACAATGTGTGCACACTTGAATATATATATATATATATATATATATATATATATATATATATATATATATATATATATAAACCTAATTCAAGTATACGTGCTTTAAATTTGACCTTGTAGGACTTTGTTAGTGCCACATTCTACCTTGATGAGGTCACATCACCTCAACCAGGACATGCATAGTAGCCAGATATCATGGTAATTTAAAATTTTGATTATATTTAAAGTCATTACAAATTATACATTGTGAATAACTTAAATTAAATTTAAAATTGACTATATATATATGCTCATGTTAAATTCTTTTTCTTTTATAGCATGAGACACATCCTGTAGCTGAGCATGTAGAGACAGGTCCTAGAACAAAGGGTGCACAACCTCTTACAGTACAATTTAAATATGATAAATTATAAATTAATTTGAATTAAATCATTTTTAATTGTAGACTTACATCTAATTTCAACTTACATCTAATTTCAACTTTCTTTCTCTTGTATATGTAGATTGATTAAGAGCATTTAGAGATAGGTCCAGGTGCCCCAGAGCATGTAGATACAGGTCCAGGTGCACCAAAGCATGTAGACTAGCCTCACATGGTAATTTAATTTTATGATGAATTATAAATTAAATTGTCATTAAATCATTTTTAATCGTCTTACATCTGATTTCATCTTTCTTTCTCTTGTACAAAGTGGTTCAGGTCATCTGGGTAGTCTACATGGTGTGAAGAGGTCTCTTGATTATAGAGACAATATGAGTTAGATGATTTCATGGGTTGTATTTGATTATTTTATGGACTACATTTATTGTTTCTCATGGACATAATATATTATTTCATGGACTTTATTTCATGGGTTGTATGCTAATGGACTTAATATATTGGTTTCATGGACTTAATATATTGTAAATCATGGACTTTATTATTGTTTAATTTTAATTGACACATGTGCATTTATGCATTTTATGTGAAATTTTAATATGTAATTGATAGGACATATTTGTACTTTACAAAAGATTCATAGTCAAGACATTAATAGGACATTAATGTGAAATTAAATACAAATATGAATTTAAAATTGAAATTAATAGTACATTTCAATATTTGTATTTTACAAATTTAGTGATTCATAGTCAAGGAATTAACTTATCAAAGAAGTATAAATGATATAATTAAGTATTATTAAGTATAATTAAGGAGATGAAATACTTCAAAGTACATGTCTCATATTTAATCGCAATTGATATAATTAACTTAGAATTTAGGATGACTCATCATAACAATCACATTCTATACAATTTAAATAGTGTCAATGTTTATTTAATTCATGTCGTAATGGGATCTCTTAAGGGGTCCTAATAGGATGTCTTAAGGGGTCCTAATACGACGTCTTAAGGGGATCAAATAAGTTCTCAAAATTTGGTGAAGTTTCCCAAGGAAACCAAATTTAACAATAATATACATGATATTTAGTGATTGTACAATCAAATTTAAAGTTTCAAAGTAGGGTGACTCATCATAAAAAATGATATAATTAAGAATAATTAAGTATGCATATTTAGTGATATAAACAAGTATTAGACTTGTTGGTGACTCATCATAACAAATGATATGATTAAGTATAAATATTTAGGATATGTCCTAATAGGATGTCTTAAGGGGATGGAATACTTCAAATTACATGTCACATATTTAATCATAATTGATATAATTAACTTAGAATTTAGGATGACTCATCATAACAATCACATTCTATACAATTTAAATAGTGTCAATTTAATCATAATTGATATAATTAAGTAACTTAGAATTTAGGATGACTCATCATAACAATCACATTCTATACAATTTAAATAATGTCAAAGTTTATTTAATTCATGTCGTAATAGGATGTCTTAGGGGTCCTAATAGGATGTCTTAAGGGGTCCTAATACGATGTCTTAAGGGGATCAAATAAGTTCTCAAAATTTGGTGAAGTTGCCCAAGGAAACCAAATTTAACAACAATATACATGATATTTAGTGATTATAGAATCAAATTTAAAGTTTCAAAGTAGGAAAACATGCACAATTAACAAACAAAATATATAGAATATTTATTTTGATACATAAAAGTGTAGAGTATAATTATGTATGTACATGTATACAAATTTGTATAAAATGTGTAATTGTGTAATTATGTATGTACATATATGTCAACTCAAAACAATATTTACAAAATTTGGATATTCCATCTCGAGAAAATATGAAACTTGTGCTCGAAATGTAGCAGGTCTTCACGCCACTTGATATCAAAATGATACAAGCAATATCAAAGAAATCATCAAAACATGTATTTTAATTTTTATAAAACTATCTATATGTACACAACTTGTACCTGTATTTAAAAGTATTCCACACATGTGTGTAGGTTGAATCTACATCCTCTTCTTTTTGTTTCAAAGTATGAGATCAATGTGATGATGGCTTAAGGATACAAAAAGGATAATAAATCAATTTTAACTATTAATGTACAAGCAATATCAATATATAATCAAAACATGTATTTAAATATAATTTAATTAATAATTACTTATTTTTACCAAGTATTTCATGTTGTCTAGGTTGAATCTGCATGGACTCTCCTTTTTGTCTCATAGTATGTGATGAATTTGTGATGATGCCTTAAGGATATAAAAGGAAAATTTAAATCAATTTCAACTAGTAACACACAAGAAATATTAAAACATGTATTTAATCTATTTAAAAAGATAATATAAAACTAAAACTATATGGTGCAGTCGAGATCAGAGGGCCTTGTCAGGCTATCCAATCACATGGCCAAAACAAAGATCACACACACACACACATAGATTGACACAACACAGGTCAACACTCTCTTTTCTTTATTTATTGAAACATATTATGAATACATGCATAGATACTGAATTACAAAAAAACATTCTGTTCTACATCACACTGCACTCTACACTTTCTCTTTCTTCCTTGTTATGGTTGGCTCACTATTCTCACCAACCTTCAGCCTACTCCACCACCCTCTCTGCTGGATTCTCTGCTAGTACCTCTCCTAGATTCTCTGCCAGTGCCTTTTCTCTGCTTCTCAGTTCTATCTCTCGCTATCTATTTATAATTTTTGTCCATCCTTTAGGTCAGCCTTGACCTTCTCTCTCCATGCTGTAGTTTCCATCTCGCTATTAGGAGCTTCATCCAGTCATCCAATCAACATCCGCAATCACCAGGTCATTACATAGTTATCATCACTGGACAATAAAACTCATATTTCACAACAACAATGTGAAATATCCTATATCGCTTCGCCACGTGTCAACCTCATATTCGCTTGACCATCAACCACCACTGACCACCGTGTATCTATCACCATCAGATTATCGCTTAGACTCCAGTCCATCTCCCACTAATATCGTCATGTCACATCGACACCACATGGTCACTCCATCGGGGAGACCACAAGTCACCTTCCATCGATACAAGGGAGTCCCAACGATGAACGTCTACATACCAAGGATCCATTGGATCATCGTCCAAACAAGGGAAATCATCCCATCGATAGGGAACCCTCACACCGACGAACTTCACACATTCAATCACACTGCACTAACACCATCTATTTGTCATTGGAACACTGGGAAAGTCACACTGATTGGACCATTGGGGAGACAGGGCATATCATCCTACCGATAAGAGGTCTCCACACCAATGAGTCACAATTGCAACCTCCATCAACACCATCGGTCAATCATTGGGACTAGAAGGATCATGCCGCCGATGTGTTAAAGTCCCACTAACCAAAGGGGGTTGGAGCACAATGCTCCTGCATCACTATATTTACTTGTATTTACTTATTCCATTGTACCATCTGTGTCCTCTCTTTTTTGCAACGCAACTATGATTGTCATGCTCTTCCATTGAAATTGTCCAAAGCTCTTTAGTTGTAGGTCTTCCACGATACCTCACTAGTTTTATATTTGTTTCCACCGCCAAATGAGAGTTGTATATAATCTTCTTATGTGTTTCATAATCTTCAAATCACTAGTAGAATTTGGCAAATACATGACTATGTGACTAAAAATTTTAGTCACAACAACTAAAGATGACTAAATCTACTCATTTTTTGCAACACAACTATAAATGACTAAATAAATGACTATAAAAAATGACTAGACACACAAATAAAAATGACTAAATAATTAGTCACACAAATAAAAATTAGACAATATGATATTAAAGTGGATAATTAAAAAAAATATTTCGAATTGAGGGAGTGGGTAGTATTATAATATAATATAATATAATAATAATATATTATATTACAATACAATATAATATAATATATTATAATATATATTATAATATAATATATAATATAATATATTATAATATATATATAATATATATATGATATTATATAATATAATATATATATTATATATAATATATATATATTATATTATTATTATATAATATTATATTATTATTATAATATTATTATATTATATAATATTATATATTATATAATAATATAATATATTATAATTTATATTATAATGTATTTAATATTATATAATAATATAATACTATAATGTATTTAATATTATATAATAATATAATACTATAATATATTTAATATTATAATATTATATAATATATATCATTATTATATATATAATATATATATTATATTATATAAATTATATAATATTATATTATAATGTAATATAACATTATATTATAATATAATATAACATTATATTATAATATAATACAATATTTATATTATAATATATTATTAATATTATAATATTCTATAATAATATAATATTATAATATATTTATTAATATTTTTGTGCAGAGATTTATATATTGTAGTTTATTTATTTTCAATTCCATTTTGAATTTTTTTTAGGGGGCAAATCTTGGCAGGCAAATTTGGCCAAAATTTTCATTTTAATGAAATCTTTTTTAGGGCAAATCTTGGCAAGAAAATATGATCGGTAATTTTAATTTTAATAAACAAACTCTAAAACCCTCGTCAAAACCCTATCGTTAGAGCTGTGTAGTGCTAACTTGGAGAAGGGGAGGAGCCAAAATTTGAAGTTTATTTTTGTTGATATTCCATCAAATGATTTCAATTCACTGCTCTGAATGTTGCCTCCCCACCAACATGCCTGTGTTGGCGATGCAGATAATGATGGTGGTAACAATCCAATGGCTGCAAGATCTTACTTTGCAGCGGTTGTTTGTGGATCACATTTTAGACATCTCTTCCCATGAAAAAGCTTGCATTTCTGTCATTCTTCTCTCAATCTCCAATGGCTTTTAGGGGTGAGTAATAAAGCATAATTTGTCAATATATGAATTCAATATAGGTGTCTCATGATAAGACGTAGATGCAGGTTCCAGAGAGTGTTCAACACAAAAGTTCTACTCATGTGTACGTTTCAAGTGACTGTGAAGAGGGAGTGGGAGTTGCGTATCTACACCAGTTTAACACAGACTTCACAAGTTTTTTAAATGCCTGGGCAGAAGAGATAGTTTATGGGGGATGTGTGTTTATATCTCTGGTAGGTCATAATGCAAGGACCCACATACTGGAGGAGAAAGGAACATTAAGGGATATTGCTCGTCACTTTGAATATGCATTTTAGGAGCTTCTCAGTGAGGTGGGTATAAAACATACTCTTTTATAATATTTATTGCTTTCTTCTTCTTCAATAAAATTCTTGAAAAGTTGAAATCCAAATTACACTGCCTTTAAGTGTGTATCGGAAATTAAATTTTGATGTGTTATTTATATGGACAAGGTTTTATCGAGAAAGAAAAATGGGAATCCTTCAATCTACCCTGGTTTGGGCCAAATTTGGAGGAGGTTGAGAGCATAGTAAAGAGGCAAGGGGCATTCTGGATGGAGAGTGTAAGGGTGTTGGGATAATTTCCATTGCATCCCATGATAGAGGTGAGGAGAGGTGAGGAGAGGTGAGGAGTAGGAGTTCGGGAAAAGTGTAGGCAACCATTACAAAGCACTCTTTGAGAACTCAATGTTTCTATTTTCTATGCTGTATGTTTTAGTTTTGTAATGCATGGTATAATATCTTGTAAAATAGAGCATATTTGATACTATAATGTAAAAACCTAAATGTGCTCATTATCAAAATGTTGATATTTCATACCCAGGCGTATATTGCTGTGAAATTCCTTATCATCTCACCATTTTTTTCATATTTCAAAATTTCATAAATCTTTTAAAAATATTAACAATTTTTTAGATTTTTTTATTGTCGATAGGTACAGAGCAAGGAGAAAATGCAAAAATGGTGCCTTTTAGATGCATTTACAACCCACCCCATGTGCAACAATGGTATCACTGAAGACATGCATTCACACAGATGGATTTTTAGCTTTAGTTTTAGTATTTTTTCAGTTTTAAAAGAATAATAAATCAGCAATTTGCATACTACAAAAGATTTTGTCTTCAAAATTCTATATAGAGTTCTTTGTAACATATTTTATATACATTTTGAATATACACAGAGAGTTATTTTCAATCCTTTGAGTAGATTTGTTGAATTTTTATGATTATTTTAGTTTATAAATGACTAAATAAATGACTACCATGACTAAATAAATGACTACAATGACTAAAATGACTACAATGACTAAATAAATGACTAAACAATAATTAAATAAATGACTGCAATGACTAAAAAAATGACTGCAATGACTAAATAAATGACTACAATGACTAAATAAATGACTACTATGACTAAATAAAATGACTACCATGACTAAATAAATGACTACTATGAATAAATAAATGATTACCATGACTAATTAAATGACTACCATGACTAAATAAATGACCACTTAACAACAATCAATGACTAAGGCCTCTTGTTATCAGCCTTCCCCCTCCCCTATGTGGGCGAAGGCTTAGGTGCACAATCTTATACCTAAAGTCAACATCTTCACTTGGATCCTTCTTCAGAATAAACTGTTGACCAATGACAATCTTTGCAAGCATGGATTCTCTTTTCCTAACAGATGCTATCTTTGCTGTGTGAAGGCTGAGACTGCTTCACATCTTTTTCTCCTCTATCCTTTTACCTATGATATCTGGTGTAGGATTTTGCAATTGTGGGGTCTCAACTGGGTTTTTCTTGGAACTATCTTAGATTTTTATATCTAGTGGAAGGATCATTCAAGTAATCAAGTGTTGAATCTGCTTTGGAGGTATATTTTCCCTCACCTAGCTTGGGGCATTTGGAAAAAGCGTAATAATAGAATCTTTTGGGATTCAACTCTTTCAAAGGATATTGTTTTTAGTAAAATTATCAGAGCTGTGAGTGAGAATTTTAATGTGCTCAATAGTAAATCCAAGGCAAAGGGAAAGGTCAACTACCAAGAGTATGAGCTAAGATTTGTTGATGCATGGAAAATTAATGTTGATACTTCTTCCCCTCTTAAGCCCAATAAGGGGCCTAGAGATGGTATCCATTGGAACCTCCCTCCTCCTGGTTGGGTTAAAATCAACTTTGATGGGGTGGCCAAGGGAAATCCTGGGCCAACTAGGTGTGGAGGAGTGATAAGGGATGATAATGTCTTTTTTATTGCTGCAGTGGCTTTCCCCTTGGGCACCCAGACCGATCACATTACCGAAGCTATAGGGGCATTTCAAGTTTTGAATCTTGCTCGCCAATTGAATTTTAAAAATGTGTGGCTTGAAGGGGATTGAAATAATATCATTCAATGCATAAAGGGCCTCCAAAAACCCTCATGGACTATAGAGAATTGGATTAATCTTTCCAAGGGGATTATTAGTAACCTTGAGAAATGCTATATTTCCCATGCTTATAGGGAAATTAATACAGTGGTTGAATTTTTTGCCAACAAAGGTGTTTAGGTGGAGGACAAGTTGATGTGGCAAAGGAGCGATGAGCTAGAGGCTGACATCACTGCCTTACTCATTTATGATCGAATTCACGGGAAGGTTCAAACTCCCCCTACCAGCGTATGATTACCAAGTATCTTGTCATGTAGTCTTGGGAATGTTGTGCAATTATTATTCATCATTGGCCGAAGCATTAAAAAATCAATTCCTACTCTAATTTTTTGTGCTTCGCTCGCTTTATGGGTATTTCGACTGCCGGTGTTGCTCAATTTTCACCTACGGGCTCAATTAGGCAGGATAAATTATGTTTCATATGTTCATAAGGGCCAAATGGGACATTTGCATCGAGGGTTAGGTCATGCATCTGATGAAATTTCACAAGGAGCTCAGTTGAAAAGCATGCCTCAATCAGTTTTGGCACAAAACTTATTAGAGAAGAGAGTCGACAAGACCCTCTTGTTGTCTTGCCGACTAGCAGTGCCCTCTATTTGTTTGAATGCACTGGTCGTCAGGACATTCGGGTTGCCATGACTCTTTATGTGTCTCTCCGCATGGGATGTCTCGCCAAGGGTAGCTCACAAGGTTGGTGTCAGGGAGATGTTTTTGTTCACCATGATGTCTCAACAACCAAGCACAAGTCTTGGTGAAATGAAATGATCTCGGAAAAAGGTCTCACTGACAGGATGAAGTCTCCCCGAAATGGTTTGAGCCTGCCAAAAGATTGTGACCTCGCTGAGAGGTCTCGCCGATTAATCGCAATCTGGCCGAAAGGTTTTGGGGTCACCAAGATGTCTCGCCGACAAGTGGTGGTCTCGCCGAAGTGGAGGGAATTCACCGAGAGGTCTTCTCGACTGGAGGGGAGTCTTGCCAAAATGAAAAGATGCGAGTTCGGGGCAAAGGAAAGTAAAGTCACCATGATGTCTCAACGAAAGTATAAGATCTTGCCGACTAACGAGGGTCTCGGTATAGTGTTTTTCCCTCGGCAAGAGGTCTTACCGACACATGGGTGTCTCACCGATGGAGGAGCACATCGGTGTAATGATAGGACTTCGGCGTGAGGTCTCCCTGATTTGCCAGCATCTCACCGATAACAAAGGGTCTCCCCGACATAGATCCACATGTCACCAGGTTTTTTGCTAAGGAATGGAAGGATGGCGAGATCAATTTGTTTGGGAGAAAGGTTGTTATTGACGAGCAGTTAATTGTTGAGGTCACGTGGCTTTCCATTGAGGGCATTAAGTTTTACAGGGACATGAAGCTTTCTGACCAGGCTGTGCAGAAATTTCCAAAGACTAAGAAGGAAAAGGAGGACCTGCGAAGGACTACCAAAATTTATTACGATTCTGTGAAGATTGTTTCACATTGGAGGAAGGTTCTGAATGTGCTTATGGAATACATTACTCTGGATGGCCGTTACACTAGGGTTTTTGGGTACCATTTTGTGCTCCTCAACCATTTTCGACATCAGGTTAGGGTTTCTTTCCATTTCTATCTTGCTTCTTCTTTGAATTCCAGTCTACAGAACTATAGTCTAAACCCCATTAGGCATTCTATCCTCCATGAGGGTTTGCTTGTTTTAGTCTATGATCATTTTAAAGCCATGCCGACTCTATCCCACTAGACCCCTTCTTATAGGGGAAGGGTTGCAATCAAGGGGAAAGGTAATTCTAGTGTCTCTCCCCAAAAGATGGGTAAAGGAAAGGTCTTGAAGGAACCCTCTTATGATGATAATGAGGAGGATTCACAGTCAACCCCTTCTTCTAAATATTCTAGTTACCTTGCCACTGATAAAGAGGATAGGCCTCGTTATCCCTATGATCTCAAGGCAAAGGACCATTACTTTAAAGCTAAACGGGAATTTCCCGAGGACAATTCTTGCCATTGCCCGTAATGGTTCTGTGGATTTTTTTCGGTTATTCATATGGGTGTTTTTTGAAATTAAGGAAGTTAAGCCGAATCAGAGGGCTATGAACAATAAAATGGAAAAGGTTGATAAGAATGATAGTATTAACAAAGATAGAGATAAGATCACTAATTTATGGACTGAGGATGAAAATAATTATATGGTGGAGTACCTGAAGAAAACTGTTGAGGATTTGTAGCATTTTAAGAGTAACCATGATGGTAAGCTTTCTGATATAGAGGAAAAAATGAAGAATATAAAAGATTCTATCCATAAGGTGCTGAAAATGAGCCATAAAATTCTAAAATAAAAGGCTAAGACCATGAATACGATGGTTGAAAATTTGGAAAATTCCTATCAAGTCAGGATGGCGGTGTATGTTTATGCTAACAAAGAGGAAAGCAAGGTGGAAGGTGGGGGCCGAGCAACAAAACCAGAGCATACCTGAAGAGGAAGGCTGACCAAGAACTTGTGAATATTCAGGAGATCAAGAAAGTTGCATTAAATATGAATAAAATTGAGCAGGAGGCAGCGAAGATCCTTAGGAATCTGGCCTAGAGGCTGGAGTTTTGGTGGTTTTTTGTTGGCTTTTTGCTGTGCTGCCTTGGGTTGTTCCTTGTTCTTTTCTTTGATGGCAGCTGTTTGTTTTTTTCTAGGGGTCCTTGTGATGCTATATCTTTCTCTTGTTTTATGTTAAAGGGTTTTAGGGTCCCTTCAAAAATTGTTTGTTCCTTAATAAAAAACAACAATCAATGACTAAATTAATGACTAAATATACTACCAAATTGATCAATAAAAATAACCAATAAATGACTAAAAATGGTTTAGTCATAAATTTGGCCGCATTATAAATGACTGGAAATAAACTACTAATGGTCACGTGACTAAGCTAATGGTCACGTGACCAATTTTTAGTAGGTTTTTTAGTCATTTATTTCTATTTTTGTACTAGTGAATGCAAACAAACCATTCTTCCTTATTAGGTATTTTTCGTAGCCAAGTGCCAACAACCACTATCGAACCTATTAGATAACATGATAACTAAAGCTTGGAACAATAGGGTTTTGAAACTGGGTGGTACATAATTTGATGTGAATGAGGATTTTATTGCTAATATTATTGGGCTCTCTATAGAAGGCAAGAAGGTTTACAGAGACAAGAAGGAATCAAAGGTGGCTAGATGTAGATCTTTTTGAAAGGGACTGAAGAACAAGACTTGAAGACGACTAAGAGTGGTGGGTATCAGCATAGCTCACTCAAAGTACTTTAGGGGGATGTTGCGGAGGAACTTATGAGGTACATTACCTTCAAAGGTCGTTTCTCTGTGGTAAATACTTATCATTTTGTCCTCAATCATTTTTTCCATAAAAAAGAGAATTTCCTTTCCTTTTTATCTGTTGGCGTCACTAGAATATGGTTTGAAGGACCACAAAAAGAACCCTAAGAATCTGGTGTTGCATGTGGTTCTCATTTTGTTAATTTCTAATTATGCTAAAGCTTTTGTGGTGTCTAAACTAATTGCTACTCCTAAGGGTAAGCAATAGAAGCTGGATGCAAAGTATGAAACTGTCTCAGAAGAGGAGCCAGTTAGCACGAAAGGGAACAAGAGGACAATTGTCCTAGAGGAGGAGTCTGATACTGAGGAGGATGTGGATTATGTCCTAGATTCTCAAGCCTCCATGGAGGTGGTCTCACAACCCATTGATGTGGGTAAGTCTGGTAAAGGGGAGTTAGGTCCTAAAAAGAAGGGATATGAGACCTATAGTGAGGAAAAAAGATGCTGAAAAGCCAAGTAAAAGCCTAAAGAAAATGATTGAAATTGTTGGTGATGTGTCCTTGCCATCCCCTATTTTGGGGACCAAGTCAAAGAAGTATTTGAAGGTGGGTAGTAACAAGAAAATTTCCATTAGGTTGGCTAGGTAGTTGTTGGAGATGCAAGCTGCTTCTCCCCTGAAGGTGGAAGGTGGGAATGATGCTGTGGACTCTTCGGGTGTGGACTTGGAAATGTAGAAGAGAAGGAGGTCTATTGTTGAGGAAATTTCTAACTCAATTCACAAGATCCAAATGCCGGTTGCTGGAGGTAAAGGTAAGGAGGCCAGTGTTAGCCAGGAAAAGGTAAGCTCTTCTTAGGAGGAGGATGTTGAGGGTAAGGGTGTTTTTAACTTTGACCATGAGGATATTCTTGATGTTTTGGGGATGGCTAGGGAGGGCTCCATTTCTTTGTATAAATTGTTTAAATGGGTGTTTCATGAGATCAACATGACCAATGTTAGAGTTTAGGGTGAGATGAGTAAAGTTGATGAGTCTTTGGCTCATAATCAGATTGATGAACTATTTGAATCTTTAAAGATTGTTACTGATGAAATGCTGAAGATGAAGCAAATGCTTAAGGAAATAATTCTCACCTTTGAGGACCAAATGGAAAGGATTTGTGCTAATCTAGAGAAGGGTGGGGAGGGGACAAAATCTGCTGGGAAGTTTGAGTCTGTTGACATTTATACTCCTTTTGAAATGGCCAAGAAATGCAAGGAGATTGCTCTTCTTGAGGAAACTGGTGTTGGTGGTAGGCTTGTGGAGGAAGAGGCTTCTGTTGATAAGGATGGTGGGATACAATTTTTTTTTATTAGTGAGGTGAATGTGGGTGGGCATGGTGCTAGAACACGAAATAGGACCAAGGTGCAAGTTGGGGCTCCTGGTAAAGATTCGTTTGAAGTCATGGATGACTATCAAAAGGCTATGGTGGGTGACATGG
>VDFB02379174.1:0-15242 GCA_007258455.2 Sequoia sempervirens
ACAAAACAATTATGAAGGGTGAATTCATTTTGGATTTGTTCGTAATGAAAACATGTAAAATTATATGTATGTAAATAAAATTAATATACAATATAATAAAATAAATAATAATTAATTATAAAATGTATTTATATAATAATAAACAAATATTAATAATATAAATACATTTTATAATTAATTATTATTTAATTTATTATATAGTATATTAATTTTATTAACATATATATAGTTTTACATGTTTTCATTCCGAACAAATCCAAAATAAATATTACAATACAATACATAAATATAATATTATTATAATATATAATTATTAATATTAATAATATAATAATATATAAATATTAATAATATAACTATAAAATAATAATATTATAAATATAATAATATTGTAATGTAATATATATTAATGTAAGTATAATATTATATTATTATAACATATAATTATTATTAATTTATTATACATACCATAAATCAAAAAGCAAACATTATACAATCATAAACTATTAGAAATCTCTAACAAAAAACATAGACTATAATGACTTTATATTGAGAAATTCCGAAACTCCCGAGAAATGAACCATTGGCAATCGCGCCTTCTTAGAACACACTGACGCAAACTTTCTGTAACACTGCGTGTGCCCTCGTCACGTCCAAACTTTGAATGCCCTCGTCGCGCCTAGAAACAGAATGCGTCAAGACTGTGAATGCCCGCGTCGCGCCCAGAAACGGAATGCAGAACAGTTTTTCACGTTTTAAATTCTATATGGAAAGTCTGAAACCTGTTTTGCCGTTTTTCCCATGTATTATGTGCGGGTTTCCAGCGATTAATGGCGGATTTTTTTTTTTAAAATCGCTGCGAGTCATCGTAAAACGCGGCGGCAAGTAATACTGCGAGTAACTCGCTGCCATTTCTATAGCGCGAGTACTCGCGCGTTCGCCGCGTTTTACGCGAGTTTTTCAACTATGGTTTGACCTTCTGGAAGTTGTGGGGGTTTCCACGGTCTTGAACCTCTGTGATATGTCTGTTCTTTCTCACTCATGAATTAACTGCACAGGCTAGCAAGAGATTTTGTGCTCTAATACCACTATAATAACCCCTGCTCGTTTGGGCGATATTTTAACAATTTTATCAGTTTGATAGATGTATCATTATGTAAATTTTATCACATTGCATTGCACAAAATATGACAATATTCATAATGAAATGATTCAACAGACTTAATAATCAATTCCACAACTTCTTTCCCTTATTATTTGCCTAGCAAATGATGAACTAATTGTAGTATTACGTTACAAACTTATATATTTTGAAACAGAGCCTTGACAAAGGCAGATTACATGGGATTTGTGCACAATATGACACTACAACAATATGTTCTTCTCTTCATTACAATAGACAGAAAAAATACAACAACTACAATGGTTTGCGACTACATACTGAACAATAATATTATTAATGCAGTTACAAAAATCTTAGACTTGGTAAATGTGTGCCAATAGCATATTGGAGCTAAAGATTGTTTGCAAACCTCTTAGAAACTTCTTTCAGCCTCATGTCTCAGACTTCCAGCACTTAGCGCCCCTATTACATGCTATGACAACCTCCAAACTCATATACAACCTCTAGAAGGAGTCACACGCCTGGCATCTGAAGTTATGCTTCACCTGGAAGCTTACGTCCTTCCCAAACAGGCCCTAATGACCTCTTTCAGGCTCACACACCTATTGTAGGGTTTCACGGTTGCATACAATGATCTAGTATTATTTTAAAATGCCTGTAATCTTCTATTCAGAGCCATGACCATACCTTAGTCCCACGTTTTCCTTAATTGACTGTCAACAAAATGCCTAGGGGTTATGAAGACCCACGATTTCCTTGAATGATTCTTAGCAACAATAACCTTTGATTATTTGCAAGAATATGGTGACCCAAATGTGATATGCAATTCCCTTCAAACTGATTATCAAACTTAACCTTGAAAACTCTGTAGAAACCATGAATGATGATCTTTAGGAACCCAATGAAGCTCTGGAATAACCTCTGTATGAGATTCTCTCGAAATTCCCTTGGGTAATCTTTCACACCTATAGACATTGTTCTCTCAGAGGGTTTTCGTCCTCAAAAAGCTTCAATCTTCAAAACCAACAAACCCTTGCTTAGTTTCAATTAAATGATCAATGATAATGAAAAAGCAAATGCTTTATACTTTATATACTCTCCAAATCCCCACTTGGCCAAAAAATTCAAATATAATATTTCCTTTTGATGCTTTTAATGTATTTAGCTTTTTTATTATAATAAATTGATAAAGCATCATTAAATATAACACTCTATTAATTTCCATTTAACCCATTATATCACCTTTTAGTAAAGTCATCATTAAATATTAATATTATTAAAGTCAATTAACTTTAATAATATAAATAAATAAATAATTCCCCATAAATAACCAACACTCGCTCAAAAGAGTAATCTAATCACATTTTCTGGATGTAGGCATGATCACGATTGATCCATGTATGTCTTACTATAAATAGTAAGTATAGTCAATATGACCAAGTGACTTACTATAAATAGTAAGTGTAGGAGAAATCTACCAGAACGACCTCCAAAAGGTCCACCACCGAAACACTGAGTCACTGAGCAGGAAAATACTGAGATAAACATCAAAACCTGCCGACAAACCACTAACTACCCTCAAAGGGTCCCCTGAACATCCCATTAGCCTTTGGGGACTAGATAGTAGGATAACCACTATGAAGAGATAGATCCCGGAAAAAAGGGGACATTACAATGACACATGATGATGGGATTTTTTAATCCATATGTATTTAAGTATCAAATCTAATAGAAAACACTTCTTCATGGTTTTTTATACTCATTTGATACATTTTGTAATTAAATTTTGCAAAAGCATGTGTTTTTTAAGAAATTGAAGTATTTTTTTAAGTTGCCTAGGTTTGCCAAGTTTTTGCAGAGTTGGAAGTTTTGGGCTTGTTGGGTAATCTCTATGTTTGAGTCTGCGAACTATGCTTTAACCCTTTCTTCAAACAACATGTAATTATTCTAGTTTTTGCAACTACAATTTGAAACTTGACCTGGGTTCATAGCATGGTTCAAGTTGGGTGTTTGCATAGGCGGGTTGGAAAGAGAACTTGACAATGTAGATTTTAAGTGTGACAGCAACATAAATCCACATTTTTCTTGTCGTATTATGTTTCTAAATAGAGTTATTTGTTCCATACAACGTTTTGGAAATCTGGACGATAAGCAACATAATGTTTTGAAATCACTTTTTGAAATAATACCTCTATTACTGGGTTTGTTGCCTGCAAGGCCGGATCTAGGTTCGATTCGTTTTGGTTCTAGGTTCGGGATTCGTTTTGGTTCCCAGTTCGGGTTCAATTCCTCTATGGGTTTGTACAAAACAGTTTTTAATTTAAGGGCTTTAACATTTATTAATGAGATTCATCAAAATAAAGATCGATTTGGTCTTGAATTTAGTCTGTGTGAACTGCACTCTGAAAAACTCGCCTATTGACTGTGAACACGGCTATATTCTGACAACTTTTCTGGAAAACTAAAAATAGCCTACTGAGGCTAAAAATAGCCTATTGAAGGGCAATTTTCACGGAAAAATCTGAGATATGGGTTTTGTCCAGAAAAAGATTCTAAGACAACCCAGAATGTCAGAAATGAGAAAATTTGACTTCTACTCGACCATGCAAGGAATTTTCAGTTGAGAAAATTAGAAACTCGAGAACTGATGCTCTGGAGTAAATTTTCCTGAAAAATTTTGGCACATGGGTTTTCTCGAGGAAGCTATTCTGAATAGACCCAGATGATTTGTTTTGCCAAAATTTTCCAATTCTTCAAACATGCGAAAGAATTTAAGACGAGAAATAGAAGAATTTGAGACAGAAGATAGAAGTTTTTAGTGCTCTGCTTCTGTGAAAATCGCCATCTTGTCTGAAGTCTGCTGATTAATTTGGATTTGTACCTGCAAAGAAAGTGTTTTGATGTCTTCACCAATGATTGTTGATGAGAAATTCACCCAACTTTGAAGGAAATTCGCCTTTGCTCTGAAGAATTATGAATTTGCTCAAGCTGTGTGAATGAAATGGCACGCTTGAATTAATAGAATAAATTCGCACCATATTGTTGACTGCAAGATTTAAAACCTCGACTAAAATAGAATGATTTTGATTGGACCTCTCCAGTTTGAACTGAGACCATCTTGAAGTTTGAAACTTAAATAATAATAAAATATTCATTATGCAATAGCACAAAGAGGCGCCAATTTTAGAAAATCGCCATTTAATGCTAAAATATGCAAAGATAAATATTAAATATTATTTAACATCAGTTGACAATCCAAGTAAAGCACTTGGATTCACCGACGAACTTCATTGATTTCAAAAAGTCCTTATTTGACCTCATAGGCGTCCATTTGCTCAAGATATCACGTTTTTTACTAACTTCCTACTTTGTAGCTGAGTACAAAGTTACAACTGGCCATCTTCGACACTGATTTCCGGGTGACCAGATGAGGTTGAGACTGAACAGGTGTATTCATTGCGAAGCCTGTGGAGCAAGGAAGAAATGTCTGCCGGGAGTCATCACTGCAAAATCTATCATTTAACACCTCAAAGAATTAGGCGCCCTTGATTAAATTGATTTTTAGGAACTAGACTTAAACCATTTCTCCAAACTGCCATCTGACACCTCAAACGGCTGCTGACGACGAACGGTGAACCCTGTTGACAGGCAACCAAGCTCATTGCATGACTGGAAGTATTCCGCATCCAATGAATATACGCAAGGCATTTGAAAAGTGCATTAAGGGCCTCAAAAGTAAAAGCGCCCCTGGCCTGAGAAGGCACAAACACCATTTTGACGAAACAACAGCTCTCAACCAGATGCCCTATTTCGACCTCTGATATCTGGGGCTGGGATGGCCCGATTTAAGCACTGTCTGTCTCGACGCATAGCCAGCAGGACACACGAGAGACGTCTCTAGAGGTGACGAAGCGAGAAAACTGCTTCTGAGACCTCAAATAGAAAGGCGCCTTTCCCAAGATGGGATAAACGACCAGACTCAGCCATTTCTAAGCTGTCTTCGTTTTTCAGTATTTTACCAAAGACCTCGCACGTACGAGCGTTTGCCAAATCCTGAAGACTAACGGCTAGGCTCGTTGGATAGCTTGAGTAATTACGCTCAAAAGCCGTGAAGACTTCGAAAGCGAACAACTTCATCTGACAGGCCTAAAGGCTAGGCGCCCCTGGCCTACAGAAATACAATGAAATTTACATTTTCCTCCGCCTGCTGAATTACGTGCCTGGTAGAATCTCTGCTACGATCTCTCAGAAAGTTGGATTAACAGGCAACTTGGTGCATCGCGAAGCTGGGCTAGAGTAGCACTGATGTCAGGAAGACCTTGTCTGCAAATTCTGCCATCTCAGAGGTCATCTTGAAAAGCGCCCTTGAGCTACAGGCGCACTGGAAAAGCAATTACACCATTTGAAGAAGCTCTGTGATGTGAAGTCTCTTTATTAGCTCATCTTCTGATGTCGACTGTTGAAGCTTCGGACCTCAGATCACTGCATTCGGTAGTTCATCGGACAGGCAGACTGGTTGTGAAGAGATCAAATGCATCATCCATCAGGAATACCAAGATTTAACCCCCTTTAAAGAGGTGCGCCCTTAAGCTACAGGGGCGCAAAAGCTGGAAAAAGACAAGCTTTTGCAATCTGGAACCTTGGAATCTTCAACTTCTGTCGCCAGTAACCGAAGTTACGAGTCTCGGATAGCCTCGCAGGATAGCTCAACGGATAGGCAAACTAATTCTGAAGATATTGACTGTATGCTTGAGCATTTATCACAAAATCTAGGCCTTGAAAAGGAAGGGCGCCCCTGGGCTACAGGTGCGCAATTCTGCTTTTCCTTGAGAAATCTTCAAGAATTGACCATTGAAATCCTCATTTTAGTCACTGAAATGACCATTAAAAAGTATTAGTGTTGTTGTGAAATGTTCCTCCACCATGAAATGCTTCATTCTGAACCTCTGATTCAAATTCTGATCAATGGAACTGCCTTTAACTGACAAAACACTAACAAAACTCCATGCTTGATATTGCCCAAAAACTTGTATTTGACATCATTTTAGCAAGGTTTAGACTATTTTATGCAAAATGCCTTGATGAAGCAAAAAATTTGGTTTGGGTACAACACTACTACAAATAGAACTATGCTAGAGGGTTGCAAGACTTGATGATGAAACTCCTAGTATAGAGATTCTCCTAAGTCGTTCAACCTCATGATATCCAAGTTGGCCTCTAGGATCTCAAAATGCTCAGGCTCAATGAAGTCATTAAAAAGACTTTCCTTTCTTGAGCAAACATCATAAATTACAAAACAAGAATCAATTGGTTCACATTTGTGATTTAACAGTACTTGCAATTTCTAGAACAATGTCAAAGAGAACTAAATGAAGAGTGTGAAAGGGAAATTATGTGACAAAGGAAGCAATTGCAAAGTTCGACTTAATAGGTTTTGAATCAAATAGCTCAAGATAGAGTAATAGAAAATGCTTTTGAAACAAAATCTTAAATCTCAAAAGATCATAAATGATATTGAAATGTTCTCATTGATAATTATATTAGCGGATTTGTAAAAGAGTGAAGGGAGTGTTATATATTTTTCCATTAGATAATAAAGACTTGCTAGTACAAAAGAAGAGGGCAACTATTTGAGCTGCGATTTTAGCTATTATTATTCAAGTAAAATCTCCTTGATTTTGCATATAAGTGGGGATGGAGTTAAAAATATTGATGGAATTTGAGTTGAGAATTTGAGAGGTTATAGGTACAAGTTTTAATGGATAATCAAAGCACGAGGAACATTCCCTTTCAATGGGGAAGTTGCTGCTGAAATCTATCTGGATCGTTAAAGAGAAAATATAGGAGGCCTGCTTCGGGAGGGATTAAGATAAGCCCACAAGACTAGGGCATGACTTCTCTCAAGGCATGCATTAGTTTGCTTGATGCCTATTTAACATGCATGGAATGCTACACTATATATGTCTAAAGCATTCATGCACTGCTATTGTACTCCTTGTAGGCCTTCTAAACCTCCATGTATATGACAATCCTAAATGGAATGTAGTTCCCAAACAAGTGCAAGGAATTATTTAAGCAGTGAGTTTCACCAATTAGCAAAGCATTAAGCTCGCAAAATATATAGGAAATTTAAATATAACCAAAACAATCCTTCATTTTGATATAAAATACTATTATAGTTTTTTTTTCCAACACTACAAGCTGATTTTTATCTTTTTGATAGGAACCATTTTGCTTCCAGTTCCACAACGTCGATATACTATTATGTATATACTTATGCTTCCCACTTGTTTATACAATTGTCACTACCCTACCTGCTTATCATTAAAACTTCATGGTCAGTGTCAAATTGAAGCTCCAAATTATCACACTTTGTTAGCATTTGAAAAGGAAATTTGTCCCAACCTAACCTTGATAATCTAAACAACCACCTTGGTATTATTGTTGACAATTGAAATGTTAAAATTCTTTTGAATAGTTAGGATCACAAAATTCAAAGAAAACAAACCTCTTCAGGTTGATATCAAGCCAATAGAGTTTCGTTTCAGTGTAGGCTAGCTTTCTATATTTACTTTGGCAAGTACTTTTATAATGTTTAGATATGTTAAAAAAATAAGATAGAAGCCTTACTTAATATTTATGATATTGTCTACTATTTCCCATTAAATTGTGTCTTAGGATTTATATACATGGAAAGCATTACTGCAAGCCTAAGGCAAATGATAGTAGTGTGGAATATAGAGAAAAAAGCAACGCACATCTCTTAACCTATAACGACCTAACCCTTTCATAAAGTTAAAATTTCTTAATTTTACACCAAACAAGTAAAGGTAACGAGTAATAAAGCCATTGCCATAAAAAAATTCTTTTCTTTTATTGATAATTTCCAAACAAGATACAACATATTTCAACATGTGTTCCTTTTCTTTTCAAATGTACATTGGAGTAAGAAAGCATACAAATACATACATAGCTCATGAAGCTTTTGAACAAATAGTAGTAAGAAGGTCCAGGATTCCGTCCTTTCAAATCTTGGTTCTTCGGTCGCCTATTGTGGAGGAGAAGCATCACTCGAGCACTTTTCCGCCAACCACGGACTCATAATGTGGTCCCTTGCACATCTATCATTCGATAGATGGCCCTTCCTTTCGACAAAGAGATCGGTAGAGTAATCGATAACGACAACCAACTGAGCATAATGTTGTGTCCTACATAACTAGAGCCTTTAGTAACATGGCATTCTCGAACTAGTATGTAATACGGGATCATGGTGAACTGACAGTGTAGTCTCAAGCATCACACAGTCTAAGTGGATCTTGTAAATTACACTGCTTTGGCCAAAGCGTTTCATTCAGTATGTTCTACTGAAGGTCATTTGTCACGTAGACTATTCAGGGCCAATTTGACTTAAGGCTATCTTACACTACGCATAGGTATTGTCCTTCAATGGATAATCCGTATCCCCTACAACATACTAAACTACTAGAAATGAATCTACTTAGCAAGTAGGTACACAAGTTCCCTCCCAATATTGGAATACTATCCTAGGAGTATCAAAAACTTTTTCGAGTTAAACAAATAACTTAGCTAGTTGAACTTCAAGTGACTCTTCCATTCATTCAAACCTAGTAAATAATACCTATTGCAAACAACATTCTCATATTATGGAGATCTTACATACAAACATTGTTTAACATAGCTAAAATACATCCTTTTTCCTTTCTCAGAAGACAAACATATTCACTTCCTATGCACTGACAAAAAATACAATTCAAGCAGCATTATAATTCTTGCAAATAAATAGTAGAAGAATATCCCGTGCTTGTATTTGCTTTTCCCAAAGTGATGACAGTGCAGCCTTCACTTATAGCTCAATCCAGCTTCTCAAATCAATTCCCAGCACTTCAGAAATTGACAATTCTTCCTCACAAAATTCCCTCTTTCCGCACTCAGAAATAACTAACAGATAATGACGAATTCCTTTAGTAGAATTCGCCCTTCACAAAGGTATTAATGAACTCTCAGAAATGTGATTGCTGGCTGCAAATAATGTTCACTTAGAAATGTGAAGAATGAACATATATTATTGCATAAGTAGATACGCAAATGATGTATAAGCCAATCACAAAAGGCAAATGACAAAAGCTAATCATGATAATGAGAATGGTACGATACAAGAGAGTTGTCGACTATTTATAGAGAACCCAACTCTCCAAACTCCTATAGCCATGGCATGTGAGTTAACTCCACTACCATTTGAAATATTCAATTTGGAGGTGGCACCCAATCCAACCTGTACTCAGCTATGAGCATAGTGAATCGACTTCCAATTTTGCCAGCATTATGAAGACTGTTTCCAAAAGCACATTGAGAAATTCATAAATCAACACCTACAAAAAAAATGGTTTCAGAGGTGGTGTCAAACTCATTAGATTGCGGGATTTTCATAATCTGAAAAGAAGTCAATCATAATTCCTTAACACATGGCCAGCATCAACTATTTTTTTGGTTGAGTCGATTAAGATCATTTACTGCGGTTAATTTATTCAAGCTCCAAATATCAACTGGGTCAAAAGATTTAGACACATTTCATGGATTAATCCCTGCATGTTCACTAATAGGTGATGCACGATTTCTCTAAGAGCTGTATGTGATTCAAATTCGAATTCTATCATATTAAACTATATCGGCCTTTATACGGAAAAGTTTCGACTCATCTATTAAATCTAAATAATTTGATTTCCAAAGTTGAGAAAAATATATATATCTATATATGTAAATTCGGAAGGCAATAATAATAATATTAATATCCACAGGATATGTGCATATATACATATATATACCTGTATATACCTCTATGTACACATATGTCTAGGTATACTATGTCAATGCATCCGTATGAGCATATCCATTTGCCAACTTACGCTTGTATATATGTCCACATCCGATTCACTTACATCCATTTACGTTACCATCATATTGATAGGTGTGTACATGTGGTATCTTTATACATATGCATATACGTGTCGTCAGATCCTCCTGACACGCATGTGCATACATATAAACATACTTCCACCTACATCCCACCTATCCATATGACCGTCATATCACAAGATAGATCTCAGAAACCAAATAGATAAACATCACTGGCAAATGCTTGTAGAAGTAAACAAGACTCCTAATGAAAACATACAAGCTATGGATGACTTACCTATAACCCATACAAACTGACTCAATTCACTCAATCTAAGGTGGTGTGTGTATGCTTAGATAGCTTACTTTACTGGTTACCTGACCAAGATTTTCTCCCGAGTGATACTTACCCTCCTGGAGCATATACCTACATCCACTGACACACGCTAACGGCAGTCAAATGTTCACAACATAAGCAGTATATATAAACATCTCCAAAGTTAGAATAATCACAATTCAATAACCTTATATTCTTGTAAATGCAATATTTCACCAAGGATAACATCAATTGAAGTAACATTAAATGAGACAATCATCAAATTTGAAAACACTCATATTGATAACGAGGAAGAACATATTTTATTCATCCTTAGAATTCTCATTACAACCATTTTACCCTATGCAGTAATAGTAAGTAGTAACTATACAATCGGGGTGTAACATACTCCCCCCTTATGAATCATCGTCCCCAATGACCTAAGCTATTATTTAAAGCATAAGAATTTAACACTACATTATTCTACATTCTCAAAAGCTTCAAGAATGTCTAGAAATTTCTACTTAGTTTCCACATAATCCTCCCAAGTAGCCGAGTCTTTTGCGTACTGGTCGCACTAGACTTTGCATTGCAAGACCTTTTTGTTACGTAAGTGAAGCTTACGTGTTTCCAACACCTTGACGGGCTCGAGAGTTACTACTCTGGGATCCCTTACTTGTAAAGCAGTACAATCAATTACATGATTATCTCCTTGTATGTACTTCTTAAGTTAGGACACATGGAAGAGATTATGCATTTTGGCAAGAGTTGGTGGCAAAGCAATTCAATAGGCTATAGGATTCACTTCCTCTAGAACTTCAAAGGGTCCAACATAACACGGGGCTAACTTAGAAGACTTTCCAAATTTAATGGAGCTTTTGTGAGGTTTCACTCTCAAAAATTCTTCGTCACCTAAAGCAAAATTACGGGGCACTCTCTTAGCATCTATGTAACTTTTTTGTCGATTGTTAGCTTCTGCTAACCTTTGCTTGATAACCTTAACTTGCTCATCCATTTCTACTAACATTTCCGGTCCAAGACTTACTTGATCCTCAAGTTTATCCCAACTAATAGGAGTTTGACAATTTCGACCATACAAAGCTTTGAAAGGAGCCATCTTTATTGTAGAATGATATGAGTTATTGTATGCAAATTCAACTAAGGGCAAATAATCTTCCCACTTGTATTGTTGATCCATGCAATACACCCTAAGTAGGTCCTCCAATACTTGGTTTACCCTTTCAGTTTGCCCATCCGTTTTCGGATGATATGTTGAGCTAATATTTAACTGAGTCCCAAGTGCAGAAAACAGGGTTTGCCAAAACTTAGAAGTGATTCGTGCATCCCTATCAGAAATAATCTTTTTAGGAATCCCATGCAATCTAAACACTTCCTACACAAATTTCCTTGCTATACCAGGTGCTCCATCAGTTAAGTTCCCTGGTATAAAATGTGCCACTTTTGTAAGCTTATCTACTACCACCAGTATGGCATTATGCTTATTCCTTGACATAGGCAGTCCTTGCACAAAATCCATACTTATTACTTGTCATTTCCATTCTAGTATGTCGTGTGGGTATAACAATCTCGCAGGATGATGATGCTCAACTTTCACCCTTTGACACTCAAGACACCTAGCCACAAAACTAGCAGCATCTCCTTTCATTCCTTTCCAGAAGTATAATGGTTTTACATCAGCCATCATTTTCGTCACTCCTGGATGTCCGGAATATGGTGCTTCGTGTATTTCCTTCCATACCAGATTTCTTAATTTCTTAACATCGGGTACATACATTCTACCCTTGTACCGAAGTAATCCACTAGGTTCAAATTGAAAACCTTCATATCTAGAATCTTGAGGATTTTCCATGAGTGCTTGCTTAACTTGTAAGTAATACTCATCCTCTTTGCACTTATGAAGTACTTGCCCATTGAAATCGGTTTGAATTGCTACTATCGAAGCAATGTGATGTCTCCGACTTAATGCATCGGCAGCTCGATTCTCTTTCCCCTTGATGTAACTGATATTAAAATCATAGTCAACTATCAACTCTAACCATCTCCTCTGTCTGACATTTAGACTCGGTTGAGTAAAAAGGTACTTTAACCCATTATAGTCAGTTTTCAACTCAAAGGGTTTCCCAAGTAAATAGTGCCTCCACATTTGTAGTGCATGGACTACAGCTGCCAACTCTTAATCATGCGATGCATAATTCATTTCATATGGCTTCAGCTTCCTAGATTCATATGCAATCACTTGTCCATCTTGCATCAATACACCTCCTAACTCGTCTCCACATGCATCAGTGATAATCGTGAAGCTACCTTCAGGATCAGGTACCTTTAGAATTGGTGCGATGGTTAGTTTCTCTTTGAGTAGGAAAACCAATCTTAGAAAAGTTTGCGACAAATTTCTTGTAATATCCTGCCAAGCCCATGAAACTTCTTACTTCCGACACTTTTTTGGGTATATGCCACTAAATAACTGCTTTGATTTTTGTTGGATCCACTGCAATTCCTTCTGCTGAAATCACATGACCCAAATAATGTACCCTCTTTTGGAAGAATGCACATTTGGACAGTTTACCGTACAACTTATGCTTCCTCAATTGTTGTAGGACCATTTCAAGATGCTTGCAATGTTCTTCCTCATTTCTAGAATAAATTAGGATGTCATCTAGAAATACTAGTACAAACTCGTCAAGGTAATCCCTAAACACACTATTCATTAGATTCATGAATGTTGCTTGTGCATTTGTTAAACCGAAAGGTAAAACAATGAACTCATAGTGTCCATATCAAGTTCTGAATGTAGTTTTAAAGATACCTTCATTTTTAACCCTTAACTGGTGATATCCAGACCTCAAATCTATTTTAGAAAATACAGTTGCACCTCTCATTTGATCAAAAAGATCATCAATGCGTGGCAGCGGATGCTTATTCTTAACTGTAGCTTTGTTAAGCATACGATAGTTGATGCACAATCGCAATGTTCCATCTTTGTTCTTGACAAAGATAATTGGCGCTCCCCAGGGTGAAACACTTGGTCTTATTAATCCCTTTGACAACAATTCATCCAATTGTGTCTTAAGCTCCATAATTTCAGTGGTGGTCATCCTATAGGGTACCCTAGATATAGGTTCTGATCTGGGAACTATATCAATAGAGAAATCAAACACTCTTTTCGGAGGTAATCCTGGTAACTCTACAGGAAACACATCTGAAAATTCCCTCAAAATTGGGTCCTTCTCCATATCTGATTTTCCAGTTTCATCTATTTCTCCATCTTCTAATTCTTGCAAACTTTGGTACTCAGGATTATCACTATCATGCTCAAGCTCTTCAATCTTTATAGCAAAGAGTTTACACCCTTTCTTCTTATCTTTCATAAGTTTCATTGCTGTAATTTGTTGAATCTTTACCTCTCTAGGTATTCCTTGGAATTTAACTTGATTTCCATAATCATCTAGGCATTCAACAGTCTTAGCATGACAATCTACTATGGCCCTATGCCTCCACAACCAATTCATTCCTAGAATAACATCATATGATCCTAGAGGTGCGACATAAAGGTTGACTTCAGTAGTAAAATTAGGTAGTTCTATCCTAACCTCGAATAGACATTGATCCACCTTTGCTCTTGTCTGGTTTGCATACTTTACATTCCAAGACATTGCCATGTGCCCTGCCTTCCTAGATAATTGTTTAGCTATTCTAGGTGAAATGAAATTTTCAGTAGCACCAGTATCAATTAGAATAGAAATAGGTAAGCCAAACAAAATACTTGGTGTTTCGACCGGTGTTACTTGGTAATCAGCTTGTCGATCATCCACAACAACATGTATCCTCTACTAAAACATGGCCTGTTGAGTGGGTAATGAATTACCATATGGTTGCGAACCATAAGTTTTTTTAGGACACTCCCTTGCATAGTGATCCCCTTTGCATATATAACATCCTGAAGGCGGCCCTCTTTTCCATGTGGCCTATCCAGTCTTATTGGAACCTTCACTAGCTTTGCTAGTGTTACCAGAGCTAGAATTATTTCTCTTCCGGTCTTTTCTAAACTCTTTTCCATTATAGTGGGATCTTTTCCCTTTTTGCTTTGCAACATTTTGCACAGATTCCTCCTTCTTAGGAGCTATCTTGTTGGAAACTTCCACATCTCTCTTTTGCTCCCTTCTTTCTTGCTGGTTGGAATTTGCCTTAAGCTTTTGTTCTTGCTTAATGGCCTTTTCATAAACCAAATCCATTATCGTTGGACCATGCATATCTACTTCTCCTCCAATCCGATTATTGAGTCCCAAAATGAATTTCCTAATGCGGAAATGCTCATCCTTGTGGTAAATGGGAACATAACACAGAAGTCGGGTGAACTTTTCCCTGTATTCATTGACCGTCATTGTCCCTTGCTTCAACTCTTGGAAATCCGAGAGTTTCTGGTCATAATAAAGTTGTGGTAACCATCTCTTGCAGAAAATTTCCACAAATTCTCCCCAAATTAGTTTCCATGAACTTATGCTAAGTTTGGCTTCTTGTTCCTCCACCTGTTAGAGGCCTCATCGGCTAACTAATATGCACCCCATGCTGCTTTAGTAACTCCATCATAGTTTTGTATCTAAAAGTATTTTCCCATCTAAACGAGCCATACTTCAACCTCATCACCTCTAGCACTACCGTCAAACTTAGGTGGAGCTATTTTCTTCATATCCCTTGATAGTTCGGTAGACACAATCTTCTTATTCCTCTCGATAGATGGTGTAGGTGATTTTTCCTTCTCATGGTTATGGTTTTCACCTTGCCCATGGGAAGAACATTCTCCTTCAAGGTTATTGACGGGTACTTCTTTTTCTACCTTATCCTTAGCTTTTGCTTGTTCAAGATTAGTTA
>VDFB02379175.1:0-25343 GCA_007258455.2 Sequoia sempervirens
GATAATTTTGTTCCTATTTACTATCTTTTGTACGTTCAACAATATAGTTTTTGTAAAACTCCCTATGCAAATATACACCCATAAATATTAATCTGTTGACTTCTCATTTTAACATTTTGTTTTGTCATACTTTTTGTAAATGACATTCAGAAGAATACACTCTTTTCTATATTCCACATATCCATGTTTGTCCAAATTTTTTTAAATTTCATGATGTCAATTCTTTATCAACATACCTACAATTCTTTTTCAACCAATTTTAACATGCAGTACTCTAAACATATAGTTGCAGCTATTACAAATTGATACATATGCAGATACAAAAAACTTCAAGTGTCAACGATGCATAGAGATTGCAACCAACAATAAGTAGAGTCCAAAACTTCTATAAGCCAATAATGTGTTTTGAACATTTCAGTATATTAAACTATATATATGCACATACTCTACAAACATTTAAAAAAAAAATTGTGTTTCATTTAACTAATAAGTTAAAAATTCTACAATCATGTTGTGTTTTTTATTATCTTTGCCTATATACCTTGAGTTTTAACATTTGTGTTGCATGGTTTGCTTTTTTAGATTCTTATGTCCTATTGTTAGCTTTTATTTTAGGTTTATTTAATTCAAATAGCTGCAAATGTTTATCTACAAAATTCTCTTTTTCATCATTTTTCTCTTTCACTCTTCCTACATATTGCATTAAAAAATATAGTCTTTTCTAGATTTCTTTTTGTTTTCCTCAATTATGATAAAAGTCCATTTTATTTGCAATAGGTTAGTTGGGCTTGTTTGCAATAATAATCAAGTTTAATGCCCGTGTGGTTTGCCGCCCTTGGAGTTGGCCACTTTTTTCAATGGAAATAGGATGGTAGGCTTTGGCCTCCACAGGGTTAATACATCATAACGTTCTTGCTCGATGCCATGCAAGGGAGTACATGTAATATTCTTTGTTCTAATATAAGGATGTCTATTATTTTGCTTACATTCTAAAATAACGCATCGTGGTGTCCGTTTCATACTAGGTTACTCAACAAAGGTTCCATCCACCTCCATTAGATACTAGATTGGAGAGCTTCTCAGTCATTCTGGCATGCAATCTACAATGTTTCAGCTTCAATTGTTGTTGTAAGCCATTTTACAATGCTTTTTTTCCATTCTATATTCATCTAACTAGAGTCATATATTTTAATATGTTCAAACAAAATGTTTCTATACAACAATATGATATTGGGCTCAATGAAAATATAGATGGAGAATGAGATTTGAAGCCCACATTTTGGACAATTGATACCTAAAAGATGACCATAGTTGTAAGTGTAAACAAGGTTTGTTTTATAGATTTCTATTTATTTTCTTGCATATTTTGGAATGTACTTTTCCACACCACAACATTGAATATTGAATTTAGTTCCTACTGCGCCATTGCACCACAATGCCAAGGATATATATCTATATCTATATCTATATCTATATCTACATATATATACATACATACATACATACATACATACATACATACATATATATCTGTAATTTTATACATATATATATTTATATACATATACATACATACATACATGCATATATATATACACATTAAACAATCAATTTTTGGCACTTAGGGCTTCTCAAACTCTTCTAGGGTTTTTCACCTAAAAGGAGATAATTAGGCCAAAAATGCTAGAAGGTTCATTAAAATTATGTTATGTGTGATGTTTTCTAGTCTAAATGAAATAAAATAAATGCAAATAAATTATCTAAATGATTGTATATGAATGCAAAACTAAGATTTATGCTATGTTTGAAAACACACTATGATATGCAAAGAATGAATTAAATGAAGAAATGATGTAGAACAAAAAGAAATAAGATGAAATAGAGTGCACCTAGATGAAGTTTGATCAATCTAGAATGTTGTGAAAGTTGTCTGAATTTATTGAATTTTCAGAGTGGGACTCATTTGCCCAAGGTGGTGAATTAGTCGTCTTGTTGAAAAAGTGTCTGAAGCTAGTTTTTGACTGTCAGGATCTAGAATATGAAAAAATTTAGATTTTAAGTCCTCCGGTGGGACTCATTCACCACTGATGGAAAATCAATCCTCTCCCAAAATTTTATAAAATTAGGAGACAATTCTGCAACACTGGATATGGGAATATCTACTTGTCGGGTTGTCGAAGTCAATTCTATAGGAAACAGACAAAAAATTTACCAAGCTTGAAATACAAATAAGTTGACTTGAAGCACCTAGTTGACTTGTTCTCCACTTTTCAAACCTTAAATATTGTTAAATATGCATACATAAGGCTACAAATACACATGCAAAAGGGGAAAAATGGTTGGGGGTTAGCAAATAGGGCTTTACCTTGGTCAAACCCCACTTTTAGTAATCAAACCCTCAATAAAGTAATGAAATGCAAAAGAGTAATAAATCAACAACATGCAATGCTATCAACTTAACAAACCCTTGATGATGTAAGTTTGAATTAATGTCAATGGGTGCTCCAAAATGCTTGAATAATGCTTGATGAAATGATGTAAGATGCTTGAATGCTTGAGATTGTTTGAGTATGATATGTGAATGTTGAAAAATGAAGTAGGAGAGTTGTAAAATGAGGTGAAAATCACTTATTTATACAATCGTATGTCTTAGTAGCTATTCATACCTCATCACAGGTTGACATCAAGTGTTTTTTAATAAAAAATAGAAAGGAAATTTCAAATATTTTGAATTTGGAGCAAAAGGGAGACTCATTCACCACCCATGGAAAATGGGTCCCACTTAGGGCTTGAAACTAGGTGTCAAGAATTAAGTTGCATTTAATGTTATTTATCAAGATTATATTAAAAAATACACTTAATTAAAGCATATGAGGGCATAAAGTGGTCAAATAAGTCATGAAAAAGGGATAAATAGTGAAGTTGTGCCTAGAAAAGTGTGAAATCTTGTTACAAGACTTTACAACACTTCAAAATAGGACTTGATGATGTGTAAATAGATGGATTTTAAGTAAATTATATTAAATAGAGTCTAGAAGAATGTAGAAATGTTTCACAACACTTCACAACACCTTCACAAGACTTCATTATTTGAAATTTAATACCTAAATGTGCATGTTCAAGCCATGTTACATCATAAAATTAGAGAAAAATAGATCAAACATCATGTAACAAGACCTAAAAGGCCAAGAAAATGACAAGGGGCCATTTTCCTATGGCACATACATACATATATATACATGGATATACATATATACATGTATATATATATACACATATATACATCCATATATTCTAAGTATGAGATCAATTATTTGGAACTAAATATTATAGAGAAATAGGTAACTTGTAAAAGAACTATTAGGAAATCACTAAAGAACAACATACGTCTAATTCTAAGTATTATCCTAATATCTCTTACAATTGTTACATAGGCTACTTGTCTTGTACCAATATGTTGCATGATATTGTTTTTCCTTGGTATGTTTCAACCTCCTTATAACAATCTGTTAATTGTCATTTTTTTGTTGTTTGTATAGGAAGAAAATGTATTGAGCCACACTTTTTTGTCATCCCTTTCTTTTCTTTTTTTTGTCCTATGTACGGTCTATGCCCCATGCCTATTATTGGTTGTTATCTATGCTCATCCTTAAATTGCTATATGCATTTTGTAGAGTAGAAGCTATGTATAACAAACTCTCCATATCTACGGTTTGCAACTTGTAGTCTCCATATGTTAAGCTTCCATATAAAATATGTTTTAGATGATCTACCATTTAAGAGACTCTAAAACAGCTATTACAAAAACACTTGATAATTATAGGTAAATGACAGATGGTAAAAAAACCCACATCAAATACAAGTTTAAGAGAGGTAGGAAAACATACATAGGCCAAAAAAATGGAAAAAGGTGAATGGTTCCTACTCATATCCCATTTACATGTGATTCTAAAGTGTTATTCTAATACATCTTGCAACTATTACATAGGCTACTTTTCATGTACCAATAAGTTTTATGATACTATTTTTCCCTCATTTGTTTCAAGATCTTTATAACAAACTATTAATTGTCATGGTTATTTTGTTTGGATGCAACATGTTACATGTGTTCTATCAATATGTTCCATGATATTTATTTCCCCTCATCTGTTTGAAGTTCCACATGACAAATTGTTCTTCATGGTACTCTTCTAAATCCACATCCCCATAACAAACTGTTCATTGTCATTGTTTGCCTCTTATATGCTATATATTTCAAAATTCTATTTAATGTGGCTTATCTCTATAATATTGAGCACCATATAAGTGTCATTATAATACTTGTTATATAAGTGGAAAGACACTTAATAATCACGGGAAAAGCACAGATGGTTAGAAACCCATATTAAATAGACTTTAACACCATGGAGAATAGAACAAGTGACCTAAAATAATTTGCAGTTTGTTATGAGCAAGTGGATATTGATACAACACAAGAAATCTATGTACTATTTGGCTTCTCAATTTAAAATTCAAGCTGCATTATTTGGCACTAGATATTATAGACATAATACAGGGATTGTAAAAGAACTGTTAGAAAAAATCTTAAGAATCATAGGTACGTGGCACATGATCGAAAACCCACATTAAAAATATCAATAAAACATCGCCAGTCTATGTAATAGTTGAGTTGTAAATTGAAAATTTGAGCTACGTTCTTTGGTAATCAACCCACATTAAATACAAGTGGTAAAGTCAATGGTCTCCAATATCCTAGACAAAATGGGTATGAATGTCACAGACTTAATTCAAAATTCGGCATGCATTACTTGCAAGAAAATATTATAGGTGAATATATAAATTCTAAAAGAGCTATTATAATAACACTTAAAAGCCACTAAACTATTTTTATCTCCAAAATGTTTATACTTTCATACTAGCTCTTTGCATATATATATATATATATGTGTGTGTGCAATTACTCCCATGTTAATCTGCAACTGCTCCTATGTCAAAGGGTATAACACCAAAGGTACATAGAGATAACTACAAACAATAAATGAAGGGTGAAAGAAATATTAACTTTGTTGTCAGGTTTTGCACCTGCGCCCAGATTGGGGACCCTCTCTTTTTGGTGTCTTTGACCTTTGATTTTATTGGATTTATCATTTTGGGGTCTTGACATGTTGGTCTTGCTGGCTTTGCCCTTGCCCTAAGATTGCAATTGATCGAAATTGAGTTTTTGGCCAAATCTGGGTTTTCACCTGGATCCGGGATTTTCCGTCTCCGACGGATTCTTCCGTCCCTGGTTCCTTGTCTGTTTCTGGCCAGATTCTCCGATTAGGGTTTTCCTAACCCGAGGGATTTCCGTTCCTAGCGGTTCCGGGTTATATCATCCGGTCTCGATATTCCCGGTTTTGCATTTCGCGAAGATACGTGTTTCAGCGTGCGGGATTTTCCGGAAATTCCACTTGGGGCCTGGGTTTACGGACTTAATGAGAAAGCGTCTTTTAACGCATTAATGGCTGGGATATCTTAGTTCGGTAGGGTATAGAAGAGGGAACGAATTTAGGCGTTTCGCGATTCATTCTAACCATTTGCTTCATGTTTTACGCTTAAAGCGATTCGGAACTTTAGTTTGGGCTTTGGGGTTTTGGTCTTGGATTATGGGTTGCGAGTGTTGCTGCCGATTATCGTTGCACCGGGCGATGTTGTCGCGTGGATTGATTTTCGGGCTCGATTTCTGCTAGTGCTGATCCATGGTATGTGATGATAAGCCCTTCCGTTTGTTTGCATGGTGATTTGAGATTTTCTTGTACTGGGCGTTGTTAAATTTTGGGGTCGGCTCATATTTTGACTTTGGGTGTCGTATTTATTCAATCGGTTCGGTCCGTCCTTTTTTTTTTTATCTTGAAGCCCATCTCTCGTGCCCTATGAGTTCCGTTTATTCGCTTGATTGCATATATACACTTTAGGCGGAAGTCTGGGTCGTGTTGCTTAATTGTTTTGGGTGCGGGATGTGTTGCCATGCGAATTTAGGGTTTTCTGGGTGTCTCGGCTAGTGCGATGATTTGATCTTGTGTTTGAATGACTTTCGCCTCGTTTTATGTTGGCTTCCCCGTCCTGTGAGGATTAGAGGGCTTTTTAGGTAAATCCCGAACTGATATTTTAACCCTAAAAGCTTGCTCTGGTTCTAATGGCGGATATGTGATTGTTCGATTTAGGGCATCATCATTTTAGTATGGGATCCTTCCTTTGAGTGCTTCTGAGTGTTGGACACTCTTTGCATATTCGAGTCTGGTAATTGTCGTCGGTTTTGGGTTCATTCGAGCTTTGATATTGAAGATCTTGTGGTCGCTCCTGTGTTGGTGCACGTTTTGCCATTTTTCGGGTTTCCGAGGCTGTCGCGGAATTTCTGGTCTCCCGGATTTTCCCGGTTTCCTTTTATTCCGCGGACAGAGTTAATTTCCGGTGCATTTGATGCTGTCCGCGAAAGTCCGTCCCATTCGGATTTTTCCGGATTTCCTGTCTGATTGCATTCTTTTGTATATTTCGATGAGGGAATTGGTGGAGTGATTGTTGATGCCTATTTCTTGATTGCCAAAGAGTAAAATTGATGATTTTCCTTTGATTTCGAGCATATTAATGATTTACATGGCTAATAGTGCTTTGGTGGCAGGAGTCCGTCTGGGTCGAATTTCTCCGGAATTCCGCCCCGAATGTATTTTCCCGGATTATACGATTTTCCCGGATTATTTGATTTCTCCGGATCTCGGAAAATTGGCAATTGGCATTTGGTTTTAATAGATTTGTATGATGTATGCTAACCTTTTGGATGAATATGAGCTTAATAATTAGATTCTAATAATAGTTCTTGGATGTGCAGGCTGAATCAAGCAAAGCTGCTGCTGGGAAGTCCAAAGGTGGTGCGGGGGCATCTGCAGTTTCCGAGACAGAAAAATTGAGATTAGACATGAGGAGTCAGGTCCCAGAGAGTAAGATATCTTCCGTGTGGGCAGATGTGTCTGATACCAAAGTTGGTGCCTGGCGTTATGAAGAATTAAGCTTGAGAAACGGTGAGAAAAAGGACTAATAGGCATTGAGGCAAGGGATGATGAACTTCAGGGAGGTTGAGCCTGCGTGGCGAGTTCCCCTCCGGCGGTCGGTGTTCTGAAGCGCTGATTTTGGAGTGTACTAAGCGTGCATGAAGCCTGAATGGTAGTTAAAATGTCTTGAGAGGCCCGAATTTGGCAAATTTCGATCCGACCTCCATTGCAGAACTTCGGCATCGCGGATCTCCCCTTGATGCTGCGCCTAAACATTGACACTTGCCCTTACCGTATTGCTGAAGCGAGCGGTTAAGGCTCAACAGCTTATCAACGCATGGCTTGAGAAGCCCAAGTCTCACCACTCTAAATTGCCCAAACAGTTGCACAGGGTGAAGTTTAGGCCGGATATTTATGATGCCATCACACTGTTGAGCAGGGTGGCCGGACTTAAAACTGCCGGGGTGTTGGAAAGTTGGATGGTCCATGTGATCACCAAGATAGGCCAAGGAACGAATTACCACTGGGCAGGACTTATCAGTGCGGAAATAGATAGGCAACTGAGGAATGTTTTGGAAGGAAAGAAGTTCGCCATGTCCTCCTTTGTTATATATATACTGGCCATCTCTTATCCCTATAAGGGACTGACTCCGGCAGGAGCTATTGGACAGGACATTATCTATGAGGTCTATCCGGAATTGCACCTCGGACACGGAGATTATAGGAGGGCCAATGATGCCTTCACTATGCACATTACTCGGACCCTTCAGAATGCGGAGCACATCAGATTGTCTGATGGGGCTAAGGGGTTGATTAAGAATTATGGGGCCTGGTTCATCCAGTTCCCCACTTTCACTTATCTCCGGATTGATGGATGCCCCGTTGCTCCCTACAGATTGCCCAGGTATCCCACTGACCACATAGTGCTACTGGAGGTCGTAAGACAAATTTGTGAATTCGATACGGTGGTCAAGAGGGAGAAACATAAAACTGGTTTTGGAGGTGACTTCCCTCTTGGGATTGGCGTGGATGTGATGTGTCCTTCCATTCAATCAGCTCATACTGCAGGAGAGGAATTGGCGGCCTATGGATTCTCTTTCCATTCAAAGAGAATGAATTTTGACATCACCGGAGGGGCATAGAAAAGGGCTACCCGGGAATACAGGCACAAGGAGGACTTGGAGGACTACTGGGTCAACATCAAGGATGACCTTGATGCACGAAGGAAAAGGTATTCCCGGCTGCCAGTGGAGGCAATTAGGCAGTACAATGTGAAGCTGATTCCGGATCAGCTAGAGGATGATGGAAAATTGGTCCAAGACCATGTCTATGAGCACATCAAGGATAGGTCAGTAGCGGATATTGACTGGAATGAGCCTGAGGTGACAGAGTTGGAGGACTTAATGGCTCCGGTGCTAAAATATACCTTTGCTTGGATCAAACATGAGGTCTGGGTGTTGGAAAATGCCGATGTTCCCCTCACTTTCGACCTGATGGGGAATCTCAACCCCATGTCCACTTCAGAGGAATCCGGGGAAGAGGACCCCAAAGGGAAAACAGCCAAAGCCTCTCCTTTCAAAATCAAGGTCAGAAGCCCTAAGGGGACTCAACCTGCAGCGAAAAGGAAACCTATCGGCAAACGCAGGTGGAAGACCCTGACTATCAGCAGGTCTTCGGACGAGGAGGAGGTGGAGAAAGCTGAGGAAGAGGATGTTCCTCCACCGCCCAAGAAGGCCAGAACTACAAGGGTGGCGAAAAAGAAAGGCCAAACGACTTCGGAGGATGAGCCTCCGGTTGTGGATGTAGAAAGTTCCGGAGGGGAGAAGACCAAAGTATACACCAGAAGATCCAGAACTCCATCCCCAAAGGATGCTGCACAGCCGAAGGTTTTTTCTCCAATATTGCCAGCCACTGAACAGGACAGACCTGTCTCTCCTCCGCAGGGTGTAACAGAACCGGTAAATCCGGATGAGCAAGAAATCAGCGGAGAAGCAGAGCCATTTGAGGAAGGGGCATTATTCAGTGAGGCTGCCGGGCTCGAGGTAGAGACGGAAGAAGGGCACACTTCTCCCTTGGTGCAATACGAGGACTCTCCGGAGAGTGAGAAGGGCCGCGGATCTCCAGAACCAGAGAAGAGCATCCCCGCTGGAACTCCATCGCCGGTGCTTCCTGAGTTGCGATTTGAGGAGATGGACCAAGGTGAACAACCCCCAGAGAAGGATGATGACAAGGCAACAAAAGAAGGAGAAGTCGAGGTGGCAGTAACAGAAGAGGAGATGGCCACAGACGACCCGAGGAAAACTGACACAGAAGGAATCCGGACGGACCCTGTAGCCCCGGACTGGTTAGAAAAGGAAATAGCAAGGAAGAAACAGGTGATAGTAGAGGACACTCCTCTCGACTGGGATGCAATGTTATCGGTGGAAAGGAAAGGCAGCTAGGATAATTTCCCGGGTGGAAAGGGATGAGGTGCATAACCGTGTAGTACACATCGCCACCCCTGCTGCAGATAAAACAAGGGAGGAGGTAATAAGCCAGGATTACAGTGTCCAAACCATCAACCTTGGGCCAGCTTCCCTAGAACAAGACATTGAGGAATTCGAGGGGTCAAGTGCTGTGATTCTGGATAGGTTGAGGAAGGAGACTCAGACAAAGAGGGAATTGAAAAGGGAAAATGAAAGGTTGAGGAAAATCTTAGAAGAGGTCATGAAACCTCTACAGTCCCTCCATCCGTCCTCCTCTTCTACTCCCGGATTTCTGCCGAGGGAAACAATTTCTGGCATAGAGAAGATGAAGGCTTCCACACAAGCTGCCACAGACTGGTTGATGAGTGTTCGGACACAAGGAGATGAAGCTATTAAGGAGATCCTGGCAGTTGGCAAGGATGCAGTCCAAAGAAAAGAGCTAATGGAAAGTATCCTTTCTCAGGATATGAATGATGTCGATTCTCTGTTGCAGAAGACAAAGGTTATTCTGGGACATGGCAGGGAACAATTAGGCAGGGATGGAATTCTTCCCTCTTCCAGGTTGGATGAACCGTGGGAATGGTTCGAAGCATTACAGATCAGGCAGGGAGCCCTGAAAAAGATAAAGAAACGAAGAAAAGCCATTGATGCCGACCTAACTGCAGTCTATGATGGTTGCATTGCGTTTTTTGAAGTGATGACAGGGAGGAATAAGATGGCTCCCAAGTACCTGAGTTTGGATCAATTGAAGGAATGGTGGCATGAGGTTTATGCCCCAGATTCTGATGAGGTTGTCACTGGCCATATGCTTGATGATGCGGCTACATATTTGGCAATAATAGATAGATACCTGACCAACAGAAAGGATTGGAAGGGGACCATTGAGCGGTCCAATGATGGGATTGAGTCAATTAAATGCCGGCTCAAAGTTTTGCCATTGCCACCTGTTGCTGAGCTGGAGGGAGTTTTCTCGAGGGTCCAAGGGTCACTAGCACGGAGGAAAGACAAAGGAAGTGGCAATTAAGGTTTATCTTGAGATTTGTGCTTCCCTATTATCATAGGGCATACATTGGACTGGACTTCCTTGGAAACTGTGCCTTGGCCGACTTGGATGATGGCATTGAATGTGTGCCTTAGTTGTTTCCTTGGCCGACCTGTTTTGGCGGTTTTTATTTTTTTTGTAAAATGTTTGGCTGGGCCGACATGTTCTAAAAAAAATTTTGATAAATAGGCATTTTTGCCTTATTGTAAGGGACAGTTCAGAAGATTTTGATAGTAGAGATTAGCAAGAGCAATAGTTAGAGTTTTAGAATTTCTTGAAGCAGATATCACATTCAGAACAGTTGAATTGTTGCAGCATTTGATGATTAATACAATTGGAGACATTGTGGTTTTACTCGTGAAATCCTTTGTGTTATCTCATCTTGCATGGTTCTCTTGTTCTATCTTTTACATTGCTTGAAGATCTAGGGTTTATTATTCAGAAATAAATTAGTTTAGTTAGATAAATGGTGTATGTGATTTCATATTTGGAATGTTGGTAGCTATCTTTGGTCTACACTCCCAGTAACTATCTGATTGTAGTAGGCTGGTGAAGTCAACCTGGACCATATATATTCAAATGTGCTTAAGTTCGGTTGTAGATGCAAGTCTATGATTTGAAAATTTATACTCCTCGGAAGATTGCACTGTTCTTGTAGAGATTGCCTTGTGGGTCGAACAGGAATTGGTTATTTGAGATAGGTCCATTCCAAATATATGTCATTTGCATTGCTTGTCTGTTCAATAATTTAGATTTTATTACCTTCCCTGCATCCCTATCTTTTGCAATTTCTTTGTTATTCGGTTAGATTCAGGATTCAAGATCATCATATTGTTAGATCTGGTAAATTGAAAAGGTTTAGTTTGCTTGTAGTAAGGTCCGATTGTGATTACCAGCAATTTCACATTTCATCTGAGTTGTTTTACGCATTGTTATGACCTAACACCCGAGAGACCTTGGGGTGATTTTCAGTAATTCATTATTGGAGATTACCTTTCAAGAGAGATAGGATTTTGTATTCTGTCTGAGTTGTTGCTGTGCAGAAAACACCATCAATAGATTGGCGCTAGAAGGAGGGCCTGAATGAGCACACTGGATCGTTTCTTGAACGCTATCTCTCCAGAGAGATATAGGAGAAATACCAGGTCCACCGCCAGAGAGGAAGATTTAGAAGAACTTCAATTTCCCAATAGGTCAAGGAGGACTAGAGAAAGGGGAGAATCATCATCACCTATCCCTTCACCAGTATCGTCCACATCTTCACATCCTGAGGTGGGGGCTATACCCATTCCTGAGGCCGTTCCTGTCCAACAGCCTCAGCCTGTCAATAATCAACCACCACCACCACCCCACTTTTACCAATGGCTTTCCTTGCCAACAATCCATCGCCCCTATTCTTCCAAGCCTACAATGTTATGCCCAAAAACCCCGAGCACTTCTGTTCCAAATTCCATGCTAATGACCCGAACAGGACTGCAGAAGAGCACCTAAGGATTTTCCAAACCTGTCTCAAGGACAGGGGGATAGTTCATGAGGATGTTGCTTGCAGGCTGTTTCCCTATTCACTAGGAGAAGAGGCCTTTTACTGGTATAATCATCTTCCTGCTGGTTCAATTCTTAATTGGAACGACCTTGAGACTGTCTTTTTACAAAAATTTCGAATACCCATTAGTGCCAACGAGTTATATCTACAATTCATCAAAGTCAAGAGAGAGGTTAATGAGCCGATAGCCAGTTTCAATAATAGGTTTCACCGGGCATTCACCAGGTTGCAAGACCCATACGTTTTGGATGATGATACGGCCCTGGGAGTCTATTATGAAGCTCTGGATAGCTTGACAGCAACCTTCCTGAAGTGGAGACCTAACCCTCCAGACACACTAACTAATGCTTATACAGAGGCTGTCAAGCTCAGCACAGACCTAAGGCAACACTTGACTGGGCCATTGCCTTCCCTGGGACCAGTTGCACATCCTAACCAGATTCAGGCAATAAATCAGGCCATCACCAATCATACCCCAATTATGAACCCAGTTCCCCAATTACCCATAGTACCACACCCTGGTCATCCCATGAACCAAATCTCTCCTATGACAAACTTCCCCCAACAACAAGTGAACCAACCCATGTATCAGCCCCAGCCGAATAGCTTCCCTGCTTATCTGCAGAATTCTGAGGTGTTGCACCAGTCTTTGGGATCCGCCACAATGACTATTCCCCCTCAGAGTAACCCGAACCAGATCCCCTACCAAGATCCTAATAGGGAGAGGATTGATGAAATGGCCGAACAAATAAAGAAGTTAAATCTGGAAGTGACTTACTTGAGAAATCAGAATAGTCAGTTGCAAGCTGCTCAGAAGGGGATGCAATCTAATCAGAACAGGGAGTTTTCACAAGGACAGAACTTTGACAGGGGACAGCGTAATAACAGAGGGTTCTACAATGATAGGGAATATAACCCGGATAGGGGTTATAACAATGACAGAGGTTTCAATAACGAAAGGAGGCAGAATTTTGACAGAGGCCAAGGAAGTGGGTCAGGATTTGATAAAAGGTCACCACAAGGACAGAACAGAACTTGGAATACAGGGCCCAATAATGGGGGAGTTCCTACCCCGTTGGATCAGCCAGCTAATCAGGTTGTTAATCAGTCTGCAAACCAACCAGTCAGTCAAGATAAGCCTCCTACTGGAGTATACCTGGCAGAAGCGGCCTTGTCTGGGTGGTGTAGACTCCATAAGACAAGCCAGCATTCAGAATTGGAATGTCCAGAATTCCAAACTGCTGCTTCTATCTTTCAGTATGAGGTGGAAAACAATGTGAATACACAAGAGATTGTTCCCTCTAACTCCTATGATTCTCCTGTGTTGGTATTGAATCATGCTCCTTTTCCAGCCATCCAAGAAAATGTACCAGAGGAACCCGATTCCCATGAGGATGAAATAGACCAGATTTGTAATGGAGATGAGGTTGCTCGGCTATTTAACGAAGAAATAAATGATAATGGCCCCCTCGATCAGGAGGAAGTTCATATTGAAGAAGTACAGATGTTTCAGAGACAGGGACTGAGGGATATGCCTCATAGACGCCCACAGCCTGGAGGACCGTTCACCACCTCCATTCCTCCCAACAACTTCAGTACCCCTCCGGATCCTAATGCCAGCAACAATCCATCTTATCCACATGTCTCCAAGCAGTACCTTTCGAAAGACAGACAAGCTCAGGCTGAACCACAAAAGGAAAAGATTGTTCAAGCCGGCAAGGACAAGTTGGAGGAACCACCTAAGGAAGTCTTTACTGATATGAGTGAGGAGCAGATGGCTTCATACGTTGCAGAGGAATTCAAGAAATTAAAGGTAAATCTTTCTGCATTTGAGTTATTAAGATTTCCTGCAATTAGGAAGGCTGTCTTAGGTACCTATGATGCAAATTTGAAGTTATTGGATAAGTCTTCTAGTGGATATGTCGGCCAGACTTCCAGTTTTCAGTCTATAAACACACAAAATCAGACCCAAAATCGGATCAACCCACCACCTGGAGATAAGGGAAAAGAAAAGGATAGGACTCAAGTAGCCCAGGTGGATACTCAACCCACCTTGTTTCAAGGAAAGACAAAAACTCCACCCTTTCTGATCTCAGTCCGAATCTTTGGTAAGAACCTTCACAATTGCTTGTTAGATTCTGGTGCTTCCACCAACGTGATGCCTCTAGGAGTTTGTAGGGCTCTAGGAATTACACCTGCCGATTCCCAGAAGAAGGTCACTCAGTTGGATAGAACTGAGGTGAGTGTGGTAGGAGAACTCAACATGATCCAGATGCAGATAGCTTCTGATCCGAGAATTCAACAGGTTATTAACATTCAGGTGGCTGATATTCCTGATGCATATGGTTTGATCCTAGGAAGAGATTTCACCAAGGCCCTGAATGGATATGTGTCCACCGACCACTCTCACATGTGGCTTCCCTGGAAGGGAGTGCCCAATCAGATAAGGATTGAGAGGGAGCCTAGAATGAAGTACATGATAACAGAATACCAAAAGACTTCGACCGAGGTTCTCATATCAGAAGCTGGAATGGGAAACTACTTGCTGACCGCCCCATATGAAGAATTAGATGTAGAAGAGGTGCTGATGTTGCATACGATGCCAGTGGACGCTGAAACAGGGTCCAGTCTTGTTGAAGCCCTAACAGAATCAGTTGAGGAAGAAGAAGAATCTAAGGATAGACAGATCAGCTTACTGGACAACTTCCAGGATTTCATTAAGCAATGCGTAGAAAATCAAACTCACTTGGGAAGGAGGACAAGTTTTAAGGAGTTACTCTTGCCGAATTGGTGCAGAGTTCACAATGCTTCTCACTCAGAATTGGAGTGTTGCTTGTGTCAGACAGCAGTGAAAGAAGTGTACAAAAGCATAAATCCATCTCAGGAAGTTGGTACAGATGAACAGAGTCTGCAGGCAAAGTCTGAGAATCAGAAACCTGTTGTGGCTGTGAAAACCTCTATTACTGATAAACCAAGAGACAAAATGAAGAAGACCACCGCTGCGGAGTACTGGACTCTCAAGTTTGATGGATCTAAGTCCAAGCAAGGGGCTGGAGCTGGATTTGAATTGATAAGTCCCAGAGGTAAGAGTTTCTTCGCAGCTCATAGACTCCAATTTCATTGTACAAATAATGTGGCTGAATATGAAGCTTTAATTCTCGGACTCCTTATGGCACTCAAGAAAAAGGTCAAGGTCCTACAAGTTTTTGGTGACTCAGAATTAGTGGTCAAACAAGTAAGAAAGCAGTATGCCTGCCACGACAGGAGAATGACCAACTATAGGCATAGAGTGTGGGACCTCATTGAGGGGTTCGACGCTTTTAATATCCAATTGATCCCAAGGAAGAAGAATCAAACTGCTGATTCTCTAGCTCAAGCGGCCAGTACTTTGCAGCCCCTGTCTTTGTCAGGATTGAAGAAGTTTACTGTTGAATTAACTCCTGTCCCGTCAGTCCCTGACAATGTGACTAATTTTCAGGTGTTTGAGGATGATAAGCATATCCTTGACTTTATCACGAACACGGATGTTTTTGCTTCACAGATCATTGACGAAACAGAACCTCAGGAAGCAGAATTGGATCTGGAAGGTGTGCTAAACTTGAAGTCCAATACTATTCCAAGAGGAATGGTACAGCTGGAGAGGATTTTCGATATGGACAAAATCAGAGATCAGGAACAGGAATCTAAGAAAGAGTCTATCAGTGGGCAGTGTGACACTCACAATGTAGGCACTGGAGAAGATGTGAAGAATGTTTTCATAGGTAAGGTTTGTACACCTGAAGAAAGACAGGAAATAATCAGGGCCTTATACGATTTTCCAGACATAGTGGCCTGGGGTTATGGAGACTTGAAGACTTACGATACATCCATCATAACTCACACTATACCTCTCAAGCCAGGGGCTAAGCCTTTTAGACAGAGGCAGAGACCTATTAATGCGCTGTTGGAGCCCCTCATACAGAAGGAAGTTCAGAAACTGCTCTCCGCTAGAATTATATTTCCTGTCAGGCATTCTACTTGGGTGGCAAACCTGGTGCCAGTTAGAAAAAAGAACGGTGAAATTAGACTCTGTGTTGACTTCAGAAATCTGAACAGGTCATCTGAAAAAGATAATTATCCGGTTCCCTCGTTGGATGAAGTGTTGCAAGTGGTTAATGGATCGCAGATGATGTCCTTCCTGGACGGCTATTCAGGATATAATCAGGTGATGGTCCAGTATGAGGACAGGCACAAGACTGCCTTTACGACCAAGTGGGGAACTTTCGCCTACAGGAGGATGCCATTCGGACTTATCAATGCAGGAGCCACGTTTCAACGAGCTATGGATATCGCTTTCAAAGACATCATAGGAAAGTGCATTATCATTTACATGGATGATCTGACTGTTTTCTCCAAAAACAGAGGGGATCATATCTCAGATCTGCGTAAGGTGTTCCAGAAGTGCAGGGAATTCGGCATCTCTTTGAATCCCAAGAAGTGTATCTTCGGAGTTACAGAAGGCAAACTGCTGGGCCATGTGATATCAGAAAAGGGCATTGCTATAGATCCGGAGAGGGTGGAAGCCATCCTAAGAATTCAGCCGCCTGCCAGCAAGAAAGAGATGAAGTCTTTCTTTGGTAAGATTAATTTTGTCAGGAAATTCATCACGGGATTTGCTGAGATTGTCAAGCCACTAAATGCCATGTTAAGACAAGATGCCAAGATCGAGTGGACCACAGAAGCAAAGCAGTCCTTTGCAGAGATTAAGAGAGCCATTGCTGACGCTCCAGTATTGGTGAGTCCAGACTATGGTAAACCGTTCTATATTTATTCCTTTGCTTCAGACCACTCATGTGCTGGGATGCTGACACAAAAGTCTGATGAGGGGAATGAGCATCCCATTGCTTTCATGAGTGCACCATTGAAGGATGCTGAGTTGAAATACCCATGTGTGGAGAAGCAGGCATATGCCCTTGTTCGAGCAGTAAAGAAATTTAGGCACTATATCCTTAGAAACAAGGTGTTTGCAATTGTTTCTGATTCTGCAGTAAAGTTATTGCTGATGCAGAATGAGTTAGGGGAGCGCAGAGCTAAATGGGTAACCATGCTACAGGAGTATGACATTGAGATCCAGCCCATGAGGCTGGTAAGAGGACAGGGACTCACCCAGACCATGGCAGAGATAGGTCCTGAATTGTCTGTCTGTAATTATGACGTTGAAGCAGTTTCACCGGATGGCTGGTATGACGATATAGTTTATTATTTGCTGAATCAGCGAGCTCCTGATCGTTTAAATGCAGTACAGAGGCGGGCCTTAAGACTGAAAAGTGATGGTTTCATGCTGAAAGGAGCCGTCCTATACAAGAAAAATCACGAAGGTATTTACTTAAGATGCCTTGGAAAACAGGAAGCAGAAAGAGTAATAAATGAGTTTCATGAGAAATATGGCACCGGTCACGGTTCTGCTATTGCTACTACGAACCAGATTTTACGGGCGGGATACTACTGGCCTACACTATTCAAGGATGTTCATCATCATGTTCGGACCTGTCACACTTGTCAAGCTGCAGCGACACGGGAAAGGTGTGCAGCGCTCCCGCTCCAGTCTGTTATTGAGGTAAAACCTTTTGCTCAATGGGGTATGGATTTCATCGGCCCCATCAATCCACCATCTTCTGCTGGACACAGGTATATTCTCACCATTACTGATTATTTTACAAGGTGGACTGAAGCATTTGCTTGTAGGCAGTGTACATCAGAAGTAGTAATCGATTTCTTAGAATCTGCCATTCTCAATCGGTTTGGATGTCCTTTCGCTGTTGTGTGTGATAATGGTCCTGCCTTTGCATCTTTGAAATTTTCAAACTGGGCTTTTGATCATGGCATTGTTGTCAAATTTGCATCCAATTATTATCCTCAGGGGAATGGTCTAGCTGAATCCTCTAACAAGAACCTGTTGACTGTCATCCGAAAACTGTTAGATAGAAACCCAAAAGACTGGCACACCCAGCTCCGGTTTGCTCTTTGGGCAGATCGTACTCGGGTTAAATCCTCCATTGGTACCTCTCCCTATCATTTAGTGTACGGTCTGGAACCAGTCTTCCCTATCCAGCTTAAAATCCCAACCCTGCAGTTTATCAACCAGTTTTATGAGGAGGGTGATAGAAGGGAAGCGAGATTAGCTGAATTGCTGCATCTTGAGGAAAAACGGGATAATGCCCTTGAAAGATTCGCCAAACATCAGGGGGTAGTCAAGCGATGGTTTGACAGGAGAGCTAAGGTCAAAGCCTTTAGGATTTCTGACCTTGTTCTGTATTGGGATAAGCCGCATGATCAGAAGGGTAGCCATGGTAAGTTTGACAGATTATGGCTTGGTCCTTACCAAATTGCTGAAATTCTGGGAGATAATGCCTTCCGTCTGAGGACTCTCACGGGAGAGGACATGCCACTGCCTGTTAATGGGCAGTATCTTAAACATTATTTCCAGTCTTGAGCTGTTCTCAGCTCTTTCCCCTGTAAATAGTTAGTTAGGTTGCTTTCTTTGCTTGTTTGTTTGTTTTGGTTAGGGTAGGTTTCCCTGTCGTTTTGCTGGTTTTGTTTGGTTAGAGTAGGTTTGCTTTGGTTTGTTTGTTTTGCTTTGCGTTGCTCTTGCTTTTGGTCTTATCTCCTTGTGGGATTGTGGGTGTATCTGTATGATAGTGGTGGCAAAACAGGTCTAATGTTTCTGATATTTCCCTTACAAACTTTAATCTTTTTTCCAGAATGTTATGGTATGAATTCCGTTGCCTATGTCACTTGTCCTTGTGGTAAGGCGAAGATTTTCTGGTCACTCTGCACAGGAATGTATTGGGGTCTTATACCTTTAATCTTTAAATATACCTGAAGTCGTAAAAGGTCCTTACAAGGTCTGGACAGGTGAAAAATCTTTTTCTGCTCTAGTGCCACTGTGGTTCTCAGCCCTGAGTGTGAACTTCACTGTTCACAGGTTGAATAAGTTGAGTAAAAAGAAATATTCGTATAAAAAAAAAAAAGAAAAGAGAAGAAGCAAAAGAAAAGAAATGGATATTGAAAATCTTGAGGTTCGAATTCAACTCATCAGGGGGATCTGAATATCTCTGCCGGGGCTATAGACGCCTGGCTGGCAGTAGAGCTATGTTCAGGAGGATCACAGCAATAACCTCGTCGGGGCTATGAACGCCTGACTGGCAGCGAGGCTCTATCCGGGTTACTTTTAGGGTCAGAATCTTTACGTAGCCTGTTCATACCAAGTCTGGTTCTTTGCAACTGAAGGTAGGTAATATATGCACCTGCACACACTTGGACCCTGGTATAGGAATGTCGAGATAATACGGAGTTTCTTTGTTTTAGCGGGGATGGTGGCGATATGAGTTGAAGCAGAACATTCGGGTTCTTGTTCCGGTTGTCATCTGAATGCTTAGAACATTTCCCAATGAAATTAAGCCATTAATTTGTTGTCGCGGTTTTTGCACACACGCCCCACTGGGAGTGGGGACCCTCTCTTTTGGTGTCTTTGACCTTTGATTTTATTGGATTTATCATTTTAGGGTCTTGACATGTTGGTCTTGCTGGCTTTGCCCTTGCCCTAAGATTGCAATTGATCGAAATTGAGTTTTGGGCCAAATCCGGGTTTTCACCTGGATCCGGGATTTTCCGTCTCCGACGGATTCTTCCGTCCCTGGTTCCTTGTCTGTTTCTGGCCAGATTCTCCGATTCCGGGTTTTTTCCTAACTTCGGGATTTTCCGGTCCTATCGGATTTTCCCGGATTCTGTCAAAATCCCGGTCCTCATTATTTCCCCGGTTTTTGCATTTCCGCGAAGTCTGTGTCTCCGCGCATTCTGGGATTTTCCGAAATTCCACTTGGGGCACGGGTTTCCGGACTTGTCAGAAACGTCTTTTCGCGCATTAATGGCTGAGGTATCTTGGTTCAGACGGGTATAAGGGCGAATTTGGGGCGTTCTCTGATTCATTCTAACTTCGACTGCTTCCTTGTTTTCTGCTCTGGCGATTCGGAACTTTCGTTTGAGCTTTGGGGTTTGGTCTTGGATTGTTTGCGCGTGGATTGCTTGAGTGTTGCTGCCAGTATCCCGTTGCCTGGACGTGTTGTCACCTGGATTGATTTTCCAAGCTCGATTTCTGCTCGTCTTGATCCATGGTATGTACTCGTCGCCCTTCCGTTTGTTTGCATGGTGATTTGAGATTTTCTTGTACTGGGCGTTGTTAAATTCTGGGTGTCTCGGCTCATATTTTGACTTTGGGTGTCGCATTTATTCAGTCGGTTTGGTCCGTCCTTTTTTTTATTTTGAAGCCCATCTCTCGTGCCCTGTGAGTTCCGTTTATCCGCTTGATTGCATATATACACTTTAGGCGGAAGTCTGGGTCGTGTTGCTTAATTGTTTTGGGTGCGGGATGTGTTGCCATGCGAATTTAGGGTTTTTCTGGGTGTCTCGGCTAATGCGATGATTTGATCTTGTGTTAGAATGACTTTCGCCTCGTTTTATGTTGGCTTCCCCGTCCTGTGAGGATTAGAGGGCTTTTAGGTAAATCCCGAACTGATATTTTAACCCTAAAAGCTTGCTCTGGTTTTAATGGCGGATATGTGGTTGTTCGATTTAGGGCATCGTCATTTTAGTATGGGATCCTTCCTTTGAGTGCTTCTGAGTGTTGGACCCTCTTTGCATATTCGAGTCTGGTGATTGTCGTCGGTTTTGGGTTCATTCGAGCTTTGATATTGAAGATCTTGTGGTCGCTCCTGTTTTGGTGCACGTTTTGCCATTTTTCGGGTTTCCGAGGCTGTCGCAGAATTTCTGGTCTCCCGGATTTTCCCGGTTTCCTTTTATTCTGCGGACAGGGTTAATTTCTGGTGCATTTGATGCTGTCCGCGAAAGTCCGTCCCATTCGGATTTTTCCGGATTTCCTGTCTGATTGCATTCTTTTGTATATTTCGATGAGGGAATTGATGGAGTGATTGTTAATGCCTATTTCTTGATTGCCAAAGAGTAAAATTGATGATTTTCCTGTGATTTCCGAGCATATTAATGATTTACATGGCTAATAGTGCTTTGGTGGCAGGAGTCCGTCTGGGTCGGATTTCTCCGGAATTCCGCCCCGAATGTATTTTCCCGGATTATACGATTTTCCCGGATTATACGATTTTCCCAGATTATTTGGTTTCTCCGGATCTCGGAAAATTGGCAATTGGCATTTGGTTTTAATAGATTTGTATGATGTATGCTAACCTTTTGGATGAATATGAGCTTAATAATTAGATTCTAATAATAGTTCTTGGATGTGCAGGCTGAATCAAGCAAAGCTGCTGCTGGGAAGTCCAAAGGTGGTGCGGGGGCATCTGCAGTTTCCGAGACAGAAAAATTGAGATTAGACATGAGGAGTCAGGTCCCAGAGAGTAAGATATCTTCCGTGTGGGCAGATGTGTCTGATACCAACGTTGGTGCCTGGCGTTATGAAGAATTCAAACAGAGAACAGCTGAGAAGGACCAATCGGCATTGAGGCAAGGGATGATGAACTCGGGGTTGGTACACGTGGCAGGGTTCCCTCCAGCAGTCCAGTGTTACGAGCTGATTTTGGAGTGTGCTAGGCAGTACGCCTTTGACACACAGATGGTAGTTAGTACTGAGGGGCGGGTGTTGGCAAATTTCAGTCCAACCTCCATTGCCCGAGCTTTCAGCATGCCGGATCTCCCCTCGGTCTGCGCCCTAAACATTGACACTGCTCGCACGTATTATGAGAATGAGCCAGTTAAGGCTCAACAGCTTATCAACTCATGGCTTGAGAAGCCCAAGTCTCACCACTCTAAATTTCCCAAACAGTTGCATAGGGTGAAGTTCAGGCCGGATATTTATGATGCCATCACACTGTTGAGCAGGGTGGCCGGACTTAAAACTGCCGGGGTATTGGAAAGTTGGATGGTCCATGTGATCACCAAGATAGGCCAAGGAACGAATTACCACTGGGCAGGACTTATCAGTGCGGAAATAGATAGGCAACTGAGGAATGTTTTGGAAGGAAAGAAGTTCACCATGTCCTCCTTTGTTATATATATACTGGCCATCTCTTATCCCTATAAGGGACTGACTCCGGCAGGAGATATTGGACAGGACATTATCTATGAGGTCTATCCGGAATTGCACCTCGGACACGGAGATTATAGGAGGGCCAACGATGCCTTCACTATGCATATTACCCGGACCCTTTAGAATGCGGAGCACATCAGATTGTCCGATGGGGCTAGGGGGTTGATTAGGAATTATGGGGCCTGGTTCATCCAGTTCCCCACTTTCACTTATCTCCGGATTTATGGATGCCCCGTTGCTCCCTACAGATTGCCCAGGTATCCCACTGACCACATAGTGCTACTGGAGGTCGTAAGACAAATTTGTGAGTTCGATACGGTGGTCAAGAAGGAGAAACATAAAACTGGTTTTGGAGGTGACTTCCCTCTTGGGATTGGCGTGGATGTGATGTGTCCTTCCATTCAATCAGCTCATACTGCAGGTGAGGAATTGGCAGCCTATGGATTCTCTTTCCATTCAAAGAGAATGAATTTTGACATCACCGGAGGGGCACAGAAAAGGGCTACCCGGGAATACAGGCACAAGGAGGACTTGGAGGACTACTGGGTCAACATCAAGGATGACCTTGATGCACGAAGGAAAAGGTATTCCCGGCTGCCGGTGGGGGCAATTAGGCAGTACAATGTGAAGCTGATTCTGGATCAGCTGGAGGATGATGGAAAATTGGTCCAAGACCATGTCTATGAGCCCATCAAGGATAGGTCAGTAGCGGATATTGACTGGAATGAGCCTGAGGTGACAGAGTTGGAGGACTTAATGGCTCCGGTGCTAAAATATACCTTTGCTTGGATCAAACATGAGGTCTGGGTGTTGGAAAATGCCAATGTTCCCCTCACTTTCGACCTGATGGGGAATCTCAACCCCATGTCCACTTCAGAGGAATCCGGGGAAGAGGACCCCAAAGGGAAAACAGCCAAGGCCTCTCCTTTCAAAATCAAGGTCAGAAGCCCTAAGGGGACTCAACCTGCAGCAAAAAGGAAACCTATCGGCAAACGCAGGTGGAAGACCCTGACTATCAGCAGGTCCTCGGACGAGGAGGAGGTGGAGAAAGCTGAGGAGGAGGATGTTCCTCCACTGCCCAAGAAGGCCAGAACTACAAGGGTGGCGAAAAAGAAAGGCCAAACGACTTCGGAAGATGAGCCTCCAGTTGTGGATGTAGAAAGCTCCGGAGGGGAGAAGACCAAAGTATACACCAGAAGATCCAGAACTCCGTCCCCAAAGGATGCTGCACAGCCGAAGGTTTCTTCTCCAATATTGCCAGCCACTGAACAGGACAGACCTGTCTCTCCTCCGCAGGGGGTAACAGAACCGGTAAATCCGGATGGCTTGAGAAATCGCCAGACAAAGGCTCCAGTGAAGAGCAGTAATCCGGTAAAACTGCGAACTCGAGAATAGAAACGAAAGAACCACGCAGTACAATACCGAGGACTCGAGGAGGAGAAGTGAAAAGTCATGGATCAGAACGAAGAAAATGTGGAACTCCATCGCGAAATTACTTCGAAAAGTTCACGGTGAGGATGGACAAAGGTGAACACGAGAGGATGGCTGACAAGGCAACGAAGAAAGGAAGTCGAGGTCATGATAAAGAGAGCCGAAAGAACCGACAAAGTCGGACGGACCCTGTAGCCCCGGACTGGTTAGAAAAAGAAATAGCAAGGAAGAAACAGGTGATAGTGGAGGACACTCCTCTCGACTGGGATGCAATGTTATCTCAGATTGGAAAGGGGAAAAAGAAGAAGGCAGCTAGGATAATTTCCCGGGTGGAAAGGGATGAGGTGCATAACCGTGTAGTACACATCGCCACCCCTGCTGCAGATAAAACAAGAGAAGAGGTAATAGGCCAGGATTACAGTGTCCAAACCATCAACCTTGGGCCAGCTTCCCTAGAACAAGACATTGAGGAATTCGAGGGGTCGAGTGCTGTGATCTTGGATAGGTTGAGGAAGGAGACTCAGACAAAGAGGGAATTGAAAAGGGAAAATGAAAGGTTGAGGAAAAGCTTAGAAGAGGTCATGAAACCTCTACAGTCCCTCCATCCGTCCTCCTCTTCTACTCCCGGATTTCTGCCGAAGGAAACAATTTCTGGTATAGAGAAGATGAAGGCCTCCACACAAGCTGCCATGGACTGGTTGATGAGTGTTCGGACACAAGGAGATGAAGCTATTAAGGAGATCCTGTCAGTTGGCAAGGATGCAGTCCAAAGAAAAGAGCTAATGGAGAGTATCCTTTCTCAGGATATGAATGATGTCGATTCTCTGTTGCAGAAGACAAAGGTTATTCTGGGACATGGCAGGGAACAATTGGGCAGGGATGGAATTCTTCCCTCTTCCAGGTTGGATGAACCATGGGAATGGTTCAAAGCATTGCAGATCAGGCAGGGAGCCCTGAAAAAGATAAAGAAACGAAGAAAAGCCATTGATGCCGACCTTACTGCAATCTATGATGGTTGCATTGCATTTTTTGAAGTGATGACAGGGAGGAATAAGATGGCTCCTAAGTACCTAAGTTTAGATCAATTGAAGGAATGGTGGCATGAGGTTTATGCCCCGGATTCTGATGAGGTTGTCACTGGCCATATGCTTGATGATGCGGCTACATATTTGGCAGTGATAGATAGGTACCTAACCAGCAGAAAGGATTGGAAGGGGACCATTGAGCGGTCCAATGAGGGGATTGAGTCAATTAAATGCCGGCTCAAAGTTTTGCCATTGCCACCTGTTGCTGAGTTGGAAGGAGTTTTCTTGAGGGTCCAAGGGTCACCAGCGCGGAGAAAGGACAAGGGAAGCAGCGGTTAGTGTTTATCTCGAGATTTGTGCTTCCCTATTATCATAGGGCATGCATTGGACCGGATTTCCTTGGGGATTGTGCCTTGGCCGACTTGGATGATGGCATTAAATGTGTGCCTTAGTTTGTTTCCCTGGCCGACCTGTTTTGGCGGTTTTGTTATTATCTTTATTGTAAAATGTTTGGCTGGGCCGACATGTTCTGGGAAAATTTGTTAAATAGGCATTTTTGCCTTATTGTAACAGTTCAGAAGATTTTGATAGTAGAGATTAGCAAGAGCAATAGTTAGAGTTTTAGAATTTCTTAAAGCAGATATCATATTCAGAACAGTTGAAATTGTTGCAGTATTTGATGATTAATACAATTGGAGACATTGTGGTTTTCCTGGTGG
>VDFB02379176.1:0-23122 GCA_007258455.2 Sequoia sempervirens
CCATTTCCCTGAGCCGCTTCCCTAACCTCCTCCCATTCCTTATCAAACTTTTTCTTCTGCCAAACCTCCTTTGTAAAACTTTTCTTTCTGCTAGGGTTTCTATCCCGACCCTCGGCCTCCATCCTTGCCTGACCATCATCCCCTCATCTTCCTCCTTCAAACTTCCTCGGCCTACGAAAGGCATCGTTTATGTAAATCCCTCTTCTTTGACGACCCCTAAAACCAATTTTTTCATTTTCCAACCTTCTACGCTCACGGTCCCACCCCTCAACGCGAGAATCTTTTTGGGCTTCATTATCTGGATGGGCCCATCTATCTGCATGCCAAAGCTTGCCATGATCCACCTCTCAGTTGCCTCTGAGACCATCCTGATTTCCCTAGAAGCGCCTTCCTGCAGGTGACCATTGCAAGCCCTGATCGCATGCCATTTTCACTGTGTGCTATAGGAATTTCTTTTATTAATCCTTTTGTGTGTAGTGTTTTTTTAATCGAATATCAATTTCTATAGACTATTAATACTTTGCATGCAAGTTTGATTTGTCAAAGCTTGAAAATAATGTAAATATCAAAGTTCATCTTCTAAAGGTTATAAGCTTTGTGTACATTTTGTGTATCATGTTTTCATTATTTAAACCATGTATTCTCTCTTACCATGTCTTCGAGTGATCTTGAAAATCAAAATTGATTTATTTCTCTTGTATAACCCAAAGATTGAATGTGTATGCTCTTCCCTTGCTTTATTTGCAATATCAAAAATTAAAAACATTCACCTTGTCCTTTTTTAAAATTTTTAATGGGTTTTACTTGGATTTTATCACCAAGTGTTAGCTCAAACCCACGTGTTCCATCGGGTATGAAAATTAGGGAGAGAATCAAAATATTTTCTCTACAAGGTAAAAATTGTCATTTTTGGTGTAGCTTTGTTCTACAAGACAAAGTGAAGTGAGGAGGAATTTCACCTCAATCACTCACCTTAGATAAAATATCCAATTGTAATGTCCCCTCTCTTGGTGTAGCCAAATTAATATTATTTTAATTAAAGACTAATATTTTTGTAACTTAGCATTTATTAAAGTAATATTAAAAAGGGAGATACAAGGTGTTTTTTGTTTTGAAACACAAAGGTGAAGTTATATTTTTAATTGTGGGGGTCATAAATGGAGACTAAGAATTAAAAAATTAAAAGTAAAAGTGAATTTTAAGAAAGGGGTGTGGGAGTTATAGATGGAAAAAGGAGAAACACAATTTTTGGGCATAATATGCATGAAAATTGGTGAAGAGAAGTTTTTGCTATTAGTAAATTAGAAATTCATGAAGATGCAAACCTTCATGAGGAATATCATCTTCAAGATTGAAAAATACTTATTGGGGATTGTAGGACATAATAACTCGACCAAAATAACCCTAGACAAAATAACCCAGTCACAAAAACCCAAGGAGAAAATAACCCAGGGTCATAGTAACCCATGGACAAAATAACCTGTGGTCAGAATAACCCATGGACAAAATATCCCCGTAAGAATATAGAGAAAGGAAAACAAAATTCCATGGGTTATTATGTCCATGGGTTATTTTGACCACGGCTTTTTCTGTCCATGGGTTATTATGACCTTGGGTTATTTTGTCCTTGGGTTATTATGATGGGGTTATTGTGTCCAGGGTTATTTTGGCCTAGTTATTATGTTCGGATACCCTTATTGGGTGATTGTTGACAATCATAGACAAAGATTGTGCTAGTGTTTTAAATAACTTAATAAAATTTAAATTTGGTTTTATAATTTAAAAGATTTTGAAATTTTTAGTGGTTTGTATACTATTATAGTTGGGTGCTAGCAAGAAGTTAAGTCCACTTTTTTGCCAAAAAGTGGAAGTGTTTTCCTTGATTTTCAAAATTTGACACATTTGACCTTAAAATTTGAAGCACTTAGAGATAGAATCTTCAAAAAAGTCACTAATCATAAACTATAGTACTCAGAGTCTAGTTTCCAAATATGTAATTTATTTCAATACCCAGATGGTACAAATTGAGTTTCAATAGGCATTTCTAAAAACCACTGTTTAAAAGTCACTTTTTTTTTACCATACCATGCACATGTACATCATCCATATTTTGACCTAAATTATCGTGTCACACATAAGATGACCTAAACTTATCATTTTTTGATTTTTTTTTAAATTGAAAAGAATTGTCTAAAGTACGTTCTCGTGCAATCCGTTCATGAAAATGTTGATAAAAAAATATTAAAATAGTAAAAAACCCTGATATTTAAAGTTTGTGGACCAATTTCATCAAAAATTAATTGAAAAATAGAAAAAATAATCCAATTGTAAAAAAAATTACATATTTGGAATATGCACTGTCTCATCTATAATGGTTTTAATTTCGTTGAAAGATTCTGCAAAAAAAGTCGTTAGCCATTGTCCAAACTCAGTATTTTTCTCTGACATTGTTAGGACCTTCAACTTTCTAGTCAAACTAGGTTGAAGGCCTAGGTTCGGATTCCCAATGCTTTTCCCGAACCAAAATACAAACCAAAAACCCAACCACAAAGCAAATCGAATTTCAAATTTTTTAAGCGAGGGATCCCATTTACAAAGCGAGATCTCGTTTGTAAATTGATATCTAGTTTCTTAATATTAAATCGCGATTTGACCATTATTGAGGGAAGCGAGATCCCATTCCTTTGTCAATGGTCCCCACATATTAAGGGAAACGAGGATCACCGATATAAAATGGGATCTGCGTTTGTAAATAAGCGGGATCTCGTTTTGTTACAACCATTTAAAAAAAAAATTGGCAAAGTTTACTGTGAAGTCTGCAACTTCACATGTATGACCGAGTGCGACATATTGGGCTATTTTTCATCAACTTTTGTCTTTATAGGTGGTGAACTTGCATTTTTTATTATTTTTTCAAAGGAGGCATCATGTAAACTATTTTTTGAAGTGAAATTGTGTTAGTTTTGTACTCGTTTGGAGGAACAAAAGGTCTTCAACTTGCAATATGGATTGAATTTTGAAGAGGAGACCTGAAGAAAATAGTTTTTAAGTGGAATTGTGTTAGTTTTCTACTTGTTTTGAGGAACACATGAGGAATAATTTTGTCCTTATAGTTCTTCAACTTGCAATTTGGATTGAATTTTTTGAATAATTTCACTATTGACATTCATTTGCACGCTTGAGAATTTTATAATCATGGATTCACAAGCTTGTAATAAGAGGAAAGATAGGAAGACATTGACTCCTAAAGAAACTGAAGCAAAGAGAGAGAAGGAGAAACAAAGACAAAGAGAAATAAGAATGAGAATTAAATCAATGAATGATGATAGAGCATCCAATTCCACAACTATTGAAGATGAAAATATTGAGGAGACCATGCTTGTAGATGAAGCTAATTTGCAAGAAGTCAATTTGGAAAATAATATGATTATACAAGTCCTACTATGTCTTCAAATCCCTCTTTCAATGCTATGGAGAATGTTTCAATATGCACAAATCCGGTATGTCTTCAAATCCACATGTTAGTGAAATGGTAAATTCGTATGTAGAAGTTTTACAAGACGGCTAGACTTAACGATGTTGACATTGATAATATTCAGAGAGATGAAAATTTTATATAATTTGTTGAAAATGAAAAAGAAAAATCTTTTATTGAAAATGAAAATGAGAATGAAAAATCTTTGTTGAAAATGAAAATAAAAAAATCTTTTGTTGAAAATGAAAATGAGAATGATCCTTTGTTGAAAATGAAAATGAAAACCGTTTTGTTGATGAAAATGAAGATGAAAATGTAAATTGTTTTGAAGTTGAAAATGAAAATGAAAATCTAGGAATGTGATGTTGAATTTAATGAAAATATTTTTTTAAAAATTGAAAGTGATGTTTTGGATAATCTTCCTGGTCATATTTCTTGGAGGTAAATAAAGAACACATGTGAATAGAATATACAAAAAAATCTTTTAATTGCATTTTTCAATGTCAAATAATGATGCAATTGATGAGAAAACAAAAAATGAGGAAAATAATGAAAAGGTTAGGCTTTTTTGTTAAACCAAAAAGAAAAGATCAATCATTAAAACATGTTATGTCTACTGTTGCTAGTGCCATTCAATCTATTGGGAAAAATAGTTGATCTAAAGATAAAAATGCAACAAGAAGAGCTATAACAACTGTTATAGTTAATAAAGAAACTTTGAATAAAAGAATGGTAAGCAATATTAGTGAAGTTTTAAAAATACATCCTAAAACATTGCTAAGAGTTGGAAAAATTAGAGACAGTATAGAAACTGATCATATTAACCAATTTTGGAGTTTCAGTGGTCAACTCCCGGGGTCTAATATGAAATTGAATGTTGAAATTAAATTTTTGATCAAAAAATATTGGCATGATAATAATAGGGTTTCATCTAATGCTAGAGATGTTTTAAAATTAAGGGTGGGGTCCAAAGTTCATGATCCTCACCCAAAACACCTATTAGATACAACACAAACTAAATTTTATAGAAAATTTTGTGGTGATTTAGTGCTATTGGTAATATTAAAATAAGTCAAAGGTCTTTTGAAAAATGTAAACCTTGGTATGTAAAAATTAATAAGCAATGAATATCTTGTTGTTGTAAAATGCATATTCAATTTCATTATTTTTATGATGTTTTTTGATATATACTTTGTACCTTGCATACTAATATGATTACACAGGAATGTGGTATTAATATGCCACCTGAAGCAATAAGGGAGTTTATATCAGGGTTTTTTTTGAAAGATCTAATGGTAATTTTTTTATTTAAGTTCTTGTATTTCTGGACAATGCATTAGCTGTGGAAATCTTTCATTCTTAAGAATTTGTATGCATGAAAATGTTGATAATGATTTTGGACAACAATTAGTAGATGTTAAAAGATTTAAGAATGTTCACTATTCTTTAAAAGATGGAAAAATAGGAAAGCGTTGTGATTTAGTTACATAAAAATTTAGTGTACATGCATTAATGAGTGAATTTAAGAATAAGATTGTACCAAAATATGTCATGCACTCTCAACATGCTCGACAGATTGATGGTCAATTTCGCGCATGTAGAAACACATTTCCAATTGGTACTATACTTTCAGTGGTTGATTTTGCGCAAAATTATACTCGAGCTCTACAAGAGGAAATTCAATCACAGTATTATAATTCAATGCAAGTAGCTATGTTTATCCATATTGTTTATAGACATGAAAAATGATAGCACTGAGGATGACATAAAAGTTTTGAGGGAATATCATTTTTATTTGAGTGACAACTGGTTACATTCATCAAAGTTTGTTCAATACTATTTCAATATATTTTATATAAATTTAAGAGAAAGAGGAATCCAAATGACAGAATACTTCATATGGTTAGATAATTGTACAGGGCAATTCAAGAATGCTTGAATGTTATATTGGTTAAGTAGGGTTCACAAGGAACTTAATGTCCAACATATATGGAGTTTTTTTGAAGTTGGGCATGGTAAAGGAGAACATGATTGAGTTGGTGTGTGTGTTAAAAAAATTCTTGCTAGAGAACAATTAAAATTTGAGGATGCAATAAAATTTAAAGACGCACATGGGATTGCGGATTGGTTAATACAAGAATATCTACACCTGGTTCGAGTGAGTAATCTATAGTTCATCGATTCTTTTGGTTGGTTGAAGAAGAGAACATTGTAACTAGAGTTAACTGCGAGACAATCGGTGGATCTAATAAATGGCATTCATTTAGGAGTTCGACAACAAGCACATGGACTATTTGGACAAGGGAGCTTGCATGTTTTTGTTAGTTTTGTATCTTAGGAGATTGGGAAGCATGTGAAAATACAGAATGGGTTGAATAGTGGGAGCAAAGATCATTGACACCTGCACAAGCACACAATCAATATGAAAGAAATATTGAAGAAAATGATCAAGTGTTTGCATCTGAAGACTATGACCATGTTTTAGACCTTGTACAAGAAGGTAATTTAATTCAATTTATTTCACTTTATTAAGTTATTTTGTAATACTAAATTATTTTTATGGATATGTGCAAGTTATTAAATCAAAATTTATTTGCAGGACATGTGTATGTTGTTGTTGCACCTGAGGGGAATGAAGAGGAAACATAACATTGGTTGGCTCATTGTGTGGAGACTAAACATAGTTAATAACACCTCGAGAAGATGATGATGGCTATCATTATCCAACAAGTACGATGATCCCCTTAAGCAAATTTTGATAACAAGTTTTTGATCCCCTTAAGAAATTTTTTAGAACAAGTCTTTGATCCCCTTAAGAAAATTTTGAGAACTTATTTGATGATGGTTTTCATGTTTTCCAATAGGATCGGTGGTGCTTGTTGGCACTTGGCTACGAAAATACCTGACAAGGAAGAATGGTCTACCTGCATTTGAAGACTATGAAACACATAAAAAGATTATACACTATTCACATTTGGTGGTGGAAAAAAATATAAAACTAGATTGGTATCGTGGAAGACCTACAAATAAAGTGCTATGGACAATTTCTATGGAAGAGCATGAGACAATCATAGATGCATTGCAAAAAGAGAGGATGCAGATGGTACAATGGAATAAGTAAATATAGGTAAATATAGTTTTAGTTTTATATTGTCCTTTTAAATAGATTAAATGCATGTTTCGATATTGGTCAAATGTGTTATTAGTTGAAATTGATTTAAATTGTCCTTTTATAGATCCTTAAGCCATAATCAGAAAAAGGATCTAGTCCATGTAGATTCAACCTAGACAACATGGAAGACTTGGTAAAAATAGGTAATTATTAGTTAAATTTTATTTAAATACATGTTTTGATTATATATTGATATTGCTTGTACATTAATAGTTAAAAATGATTTATTATCCTTTTTTGTATCCTTAATCCATCATTGCATTGATCTCATACTTTGAAACAAAAAGGAGAGGATGCCTGGATTCAACCTACACACATGTGTGGAATACTTTTAAATGCAAGTACTTGAGTTGTGTACATATAGATAGTTTTATATAAATTAAAATATATATGTTTTGATGATTTCATTGATATTGCTTGTATCTTTTTGATATCAGGTGGCATGAAGACCTACTACATTTTGGGCATGAGTTTGAGATGTTCTTGAGATGACATATCCAAATTTTGTAAACATTGTTTTGAGATGACCTATATGTACATACATACTTACACAATTAAACATTTTGTACAAATTAAAAATACATGTACATACACAATTATGTACTCTATGTACTTTTATGTATCAAAATCAATATTCTATATTTTTTTTTGTTAAATGTGCATGTTTTCCTACTTTGAAACTTTATATTTGATTGTATAATCACTAACTATCATTTTTAAATAAATTATATCCTTAAGACATTGTATTACGACCCCTTAAGATGTGGAGGTAGATTCACATATCCTAAATATTATACTTAATTATATCATTTGTTATGATGACTCACACTAAAACTTATAATACTTGTTTATATCACTTAATATTTATACTTAATTATACTCTTCTTTGATCCCCTTAAGACGTCGTATTAGGACCCCTTAAGACATCCCCTTAAGGCGTGTATTAACTATATCCTAAATATTATACTTAATTATATCATTTGTTATGATGACTCACCCTAAAACTTATAATACTTGTTTATATCACTTAATATTTATACTTAATTATACTCTTCTTTGATCCCCTTAAGGCATTGTATTAGGACCCCTTAAGGCATCCCCTTAAGACATGTTGTATTAACACATATCCTAAATATTATACTTAATTATATCATTTGTTATGATGAATCACCCTAAAACTTATAATACTTGTTTATATCACTTAATATTTATACTTAATTATACTCTTCTTCGATCCCCTCAAGATGTCGTATTAGGACCCCTTAAGACGTGTCGTATTAGCACATATCCTAAATATTATATTTAATTATATCATTTGTTATGATGACTCGCCCTAAAGTATAATACTTGTTTATATCAGTTAATATTTATACTTAATTATACTCTCATTTGATCCCCTTAAGACATCCCCTTAAGACAACCTTTAAATTAGTGTTGGATGCTATTATATGTTTTGACAACTTATAAATCAATATTGGATGCTATTATTTGTTTTGACAACTTATAAATTAGTATTGGATGCCATTATTTGTTTTGACAGCTTATAAATTAGTATTGGATGTTATTATTTGTTTTGACAACTTATAAATTAGTATTAGATGTTATTATTTGTTTTGACAACTTATAAATTAGCATTGGATGCTATTATTTATAGAATTTATTAATGCTTTTGTTCTCTAATCTTGTAAGGAATTGTTTACTTCTTAAAATTTCATCTTTTGTGGTATATAAATGGATTGCTTTTGTTTGTAAATTATGATTTATTAACTAATTATTGATTGACGTGAATTGAATAAGTTCATTGACTAATTATCACTAATTATTGAATGTATGTATCATGTATATCATGTATGGGATCACTAAATTTGTAAAGTACAAATATTAAAATGTCCTGTTAATTTCAACTTCAATTTCATATTTATATTTAATTTCACATTAATGTCTTGACTATGAACATAAAATGCATAAATGTACATGTGTAAATTAAAATTTCAAACAATAATAAAGTCCATAATTTACAACATATTAAGTGCATAAAACCAATATATTAAGTGCATGAAATAAAGTCCATCAAAATACAACCCATGAATTAAAGTCCAACTAAGTACTTGAGCCATAAAATATAAAGTCCAATAGAGTACATGAGAAACCAAATATGTAGTCCATGAAATAAACAAATATAACTCATAAAATCATGTTTAAGTCATGTATTGTCTCTATAATCAAGAGACCTCTTCACACCATGCAGACTATGTGGATGACCCGAAACACTCTATACAAGAGAAAGATGAAATCAGCTGTAAGCCAATGAAAAATGATTTAATGACAATTTAATTTATAATTCATCATAAACTTAAATTACCATCATATCTGGGTTTGGATGCTCTGGTGCACTTGAATCAACCTCTAAATTCTCTGAATCAATCTACATAACAAGACAAAGAAAGTTAAAATTAGATGTAAGTCTACAATTAAAAATGATTTAATTCAATTTAATTTATAATTTATCATATTTTAATTGTACCGTATTTTGAGATTGTGCACCCTCTTCTCTAGGACCTGTTTGTACATGCTCAACTACAAGATGTGTCACATGCTTTAAAAGAAAAAGAATTTAAAACATGTATTAGCTCATATTATATATATATATATATTCAATTTTAAATTTTAAATTAAAGTTATTTAGAATATATAATTTGTAATTGAATTTAAATATAATAAAAAAATTAAATTACCATGATATTTGGAGCCTGCTCTGCATGTCCTCCTGGAGGTGTAACTATGACTAGGTCATGGCAGAAAGTCACACTAACAAAGTCCTACAAGATCAAATTTAGAGCATGTATACTTGAATTAGGTTAAAATATATATATATTCAAGTTTGCACATTTTGTGTAGAATTTTTTTTAAACAACCCGAAAATTAGAGGCCTCACGAGTAGCCGCAACATCTAATGTTTGCCTGATGCCCATTCTCATTGTCGTATCAACCTAGACATACATGTATACATTTAACACTTATAATATTTACAAGTGTACATGCACATTTGATATATAGTGAATTCAAAATTCAAAATTGTAACTATACTAATGTAAGTTAAAAAATTTACAATATAAATGTACCTTCCCTTGATCTACGACGCCCGATAGTGGAAGAGTGCTCGACAAACCCTTGGGTGGAATCAACGTGGAAGCCAATTGACTCCCTAAACCAACATAAATATTTTAAACATATGTTCATGATTCAATTATAAATTTAAGACTCAAGTTAAAAATCATTTCATTTATAATTTAAAAAATTGAAATAAAAATACACCATAAAGGTTGCTGACTAGGACTGGTGTCGATGTATGTACTCATGGAGTGGATGATTGCCCCATCGTTAGTGTCATCTATACACCAAATAGTTTGATTGTTAAAATGTATTGCAAAATTTTCTTTGATTTATAAATTCATTAAAATTCTTATAAAATGAACATGTATATGCATATTTATACATGTGTCGTAGTGTCCTCAGGGTGATGGCCTGTTGTAAGAAATTCTACAAATGAATTGAGGCGACCACATGAACCACCAAAATCTCCATGTCCACCCGAACTAGGTGTGGCCTGATCGGGTCCATAGCATAACTGATGGAAACTAGTACATACATGTGGGACCCTCAACACTCCTAGAGTGGTACTTGGACCAACTCCATAAAACACTCCTCCATCATCGTCGTCTCTATGCTCCCTACTCGTTATCATAGAAGCATGTTTATCAAGGTCTCCTATGAGCGTACTAAGGGATCCTAATGTCAATACCACCACACGTTGATGCAAAGGTGCGGGAATGGGAGGATGAAGAGGAGCAACAAGGGGTTGCGCATGCACGAGGCATTGGGGATCAACCCTTGCCCCTATCCTCTATTGTGGCATGTCACCACCAACACCTTGAAATGATTTAAAATCAAAATACTTGGGATTTTGCCACATAACAAACTCTACATATAGTTTCCTTGAAAAATACAATGGGACCTCCCAATTAGCGTGTGGTGGACTATCAAATACCATATACCATCGATCCCAAAATTTTTCACTCATTTGTGGATGTATACACCACCTCATGGATATTCTAGATTTATTGGGCGGAATGGGTTGTCGAGTAACATGGTTGAGAAAGTAAGGGGCTAGGTGGGATTTTGTTATTTTAAGGTCTAAAATTTGTTTATAGGAGAGACTGTCTGCATAAAATTGTCTCATTTTCTCTCTCTCTCTCTCTCTCTCTCTCTCTCTCTCTTTCTCTCTCTCTCTCGTTGATGCCCATCTAGATCAAAATCAATAGTCCTGATGGCATCCACAACATTTTGCATCGCAGATGCAAAACATCTCACGTGTGGTGGAATCAATTGTTGATTTTGCATAACATTGATTTGATTTTGAATGTATGCAACTTGATCATTTATGCCTGCTCACAAGCAAGCCTCATTAGATGCAACAGGTGTTGGAGGTGGGATATTAGGTTGAGGGGGTGGAGGGGGAGGTGGAGGGGGAATTGGAGGTGGAGGTAGTTGAGGTGCTGGATTGATGATATCATCAATGCTAAATTGATCCATGATATCATATATAAGTACACTTGCATTAAATTATACAAAATTACAAGAAATAGCTAAATTTGAAACACACATCAAATTTGTTTAAATAGGATGTGCATACATATACATACACATATATATACATTGATTGAACTTGAGCATGTGCATACAAAATTCAAAATTTAACATGTACACACATTTAAAATAAAAAATACGATGCATAATTTGCATGCATACATCATTCAACTAAACTATGTACATACATACAAATTTCAAAATTTAAGATGTAGAACTATGCAATTTTAATACATGTACATACTAAAAAATAAACTTGAAAAATTCACAAAAAGATCAATTTATGTCTAATGCATATATATATTACATTTTTCCAATAGGAGAAATCATGATCTAGTAGATAGTCATAAAATATATACTATTATAAATTCATCATTATAAGTTCATAAATTCCACCAAATTCATAAATTCATGTCACTAAAAATATCCATCTGGAACCAAAATCATAAATTCACATCACTAAAAATATCCATCCAACCAAATTCATAAATTCATCACACAAAATATCCATCAAACCAAATTCATAAATTCATAACTATAAGATCATTGTCTTAATTTAGAAACTATTGTGGCTCTCTATTGGATCTCTTCATTTCTTTGTGTTTTCCTTTTCAGAATCGGAAGTTCTCCTCTCCTCTAGCCATTTCCAATGCTCATCTAAGATCCCATCCATATCCCTAACAACATCAACAACGGTTTGCATCCTAGATGCAAACATCCTCACAGGTGGTGTGAGACATTCTTCATTTTGAATAATGCTGATTTGATCTTGGATGGTTCTAACATTGGAATTGATTCGTGCTTGCAAATGAGCACCATCAATTTCAGGTGGTGGAGGTGGGGGGTTATGAGGTGGAGTGGGTGGAGGTGGAGGTGAAGGTGGTGGAGATGGATGGCGTGGAGGTGGATTGCAAATATTATTGAATCAATCCATGTGATCTCTAAGATATAAGTGAACTTGCATTAGATTTGTAATTTCAAAATGTAAGATACATGTTTAGGAAATACCTTTAAACCATTCAATATAAATGGCCTAATTGAATACAAATGATGAAATATATAAGCCTCATTTATGTCTAAGGCATGCTACTTGAATGAAAAAACAATTAACTATTAATAAAGGACAATTTATGAATGTTATAGGGTCTACGGTTTAGAGTTTAGGATTTAGGTTTTAGGGTAATAGGATGGCTTAAGGGGATCTATGTAGTAAGGTCCTAGTACAAAATGACATGGATTTTAAGTGAATAAAATTTGGTGAAGATGCCCAAGGCAACCAAATTTCATTAAGGTCTGAGGCAACTTCACTAAATTTTATTCACTTGAGCCATGTCATTTTGTCCTAGGAACTTACTAGAAATAGATCCCCTTAAGCCATCCTATCAACCTAAACCATAAATTGATCAACCTAGATCATGAAATCTCATTCACATTATAATCTTGCATGATCTTATTATTGTTAAATTTGGTTGCCTCGGTCAACTTCACCAAATTTTGAGAACTTATTTGATCCCCTTAAGAAATGTCATATTAGGACCCCTTAAGACATCCTAAAGTATGGCTTAAGGGGGTCTATGTAGTAAGGTCCTAGTACAAAATGACATGGCTTAAGTGAATAAAATTTGGTGAAGATGCCTAAGGAAACCAAATTTCATTAAGGTCCTAGGCAACTTCACCAAATTCTATCCACTTGAGGCAGGCTAGTTTGTCCTAGGACCTTACTAGACATAGATCCCCTTAAGCCATCCTATCACCCTAAACCGTAAATTGATCAACCTAGATCATGATTTATCTCATTCATATTATAATCTTGCACGATCTTATTATTGTTAAATTTGGTTTCCTTGGGAAACTTCACCAAAATTTGAGAGCTTATTTGATCCCCTTAAGAAATGTCAAATTAGGTCCCCTTAAGACATTGATTTATGGTTTAGGGTGATAAGATGGCTTAAGGGGATCTATGTCTAGTGATGTCCTAGGACAAAATGACATGGCTCAAGTGAATAAAATTTGGTGAAGTTTCCCAAGGCAACCAAATTTCATTAAGGGCCTAAGAAAAAATGATGGCTTTAGGGTTTAAGGTTTTGAGTTTAGGGTAATATTATGGCTTAAGGGGATCTATGCAGTAAGGTACCATGAAAAAATTACATGGCTTAAGGGAATAAAATTTGGTGGAGTTGCCTAAGACAACCAAATTTCATTTTAAGGTCCTAGGACAAAATGAATGCTTTAGTGTTTAGGGTTTAGATTTTAGAGTTCAGGGTTTAGGTTTTAGGGAACTTAGGGTGAATTTTTGGCGTCCCTTGGAATAATGGACTTGCAAGTTAGTGAACAACATTTTCTTGTGGAACATTTGATTAAGATAGCTCTTGTTTCAACTGACCAACCTAGATCATGAAAACTCATTCATATTATAATCTTGCACGATCTTATTATTGTTAAATTTGGTTGCCTTGGGCAACTTCAAATTTTGAGAACTTATTTGATCCCCTTAAGAAATGTTATATTAGGACCCCTTAAGAAATTGATTTACAGTTTAGGGTGATAGGAAGGCTTAAGGGGATCTATGTCTAGTGAGGTCCTAGGACAAAATGACATGCCTCAAGTGAATAAAATTTGGTGAAGTTGCCCAAGACAACTAAATTTCATTAAGGGCCTAAGAAAAAAAGATGGCTTTAGGGTTTAGGGTTTAGAGTGTAGAGTTTAGGGTTTAGGGTAATATGATGGCTTAAGGGGATCTATGTAGTAAGGTCCTACAACAAAATTACATGGCTTAAGGGAATAAAATTTGGTGGAGTTGCCTAAGGCAACCAAATTTCATTTTAAGGTCCTAGGAAAAAATGAATGCTTTAGTGTTTAGGGTTTAGATTTTAGAGTTCAGGGTTTAGGGTTTAGGGAACTTAGGGTGAAATTTTGGTGTCCCTTGTAATAATGGAATTGCAAGTTAGTGAACAACATTTTCTAGTGGAACAATTGAATGAGATAGCTCTTGTTTCAACTGACCAACCTAGATCATGAAATCTCATTCATATTATAATCTTGCATGATCTTATTATTGTTAAATTTGGTTGCCTTGGGAAACTTCACCAAATTTTGAGAACTTATTTGATCCCCTTAAGAAATGTCATATTAGGACCCATTAAGACATTGATTTACGGTTTAGGGTGATAGGATGGCTTAAGGGGATCTATGTCTAGTGAGGTCCTAGGACAAAATGACATGGCTCAAGTGAATAAAATTTTGTGAAGTTTCCCAAGGCAACCAAATTTCATTAAGGGCCTAGGAAAAAAAGATGGCTGTAGGGTTTAGGGTTTAGAGTTTAGAGTTTAGAGTTTAGGGTTTAGGGTTTAGGGTAATAGGATGGCTTAAGGGGATCTATGTAGTAAGGTCCTATGATAAAATGACATGGCTTAAGGGAATACAATTTGGTGGAGTTGCCTAAGGCAACTGGATTTCATTTTAAGGTCCTAGGACAAAATGAATGCTTTAGTGTTAAGGGTTTAGATTTTAGAGTTCAGGGTTTAGGGTTTAGGGAACTCAAGGTGAAGTTTGGGTGGCCCTTGGAATAATGGACTTGCAAGTTAGTGACTAGTTTATGAATATTTTTGATTTTATGAATATATTGACTATTTTCGTAATAGAGACACATAATTATGTATTATTAAGATTGAGTTTGATGTATATTTTAACTGGATATTTTTTAAATTGAATATAAGATTATTTTATTTAACATTTCTTTAATTAATATTTCCCACTTAAATGAATTTTATGATATAAAATGTATAATATAAAATTAGTTAATGTTGAATCAAGTATTTTATTTTGGATTGTTTGGAATTGAAAGAACCTAAAAGAAAGAAAATAAAAATATTTAGATTCTTTTAGTGTCTATGTAACTAGTGCAAATTGAGATTTTAGACTCAACTAGAAGCCTAATTAACAACTAATTGACTATCTAATGAGGGTTAAGATTGTCGAAAGACAAGAGACAACACATGCAAACAAGAAATGGAAACAAGGCATGACTAAGAGAGATTAAAACATAAAATAGAAATGAATGCAAATATTATCTAATTAAGTGACAATTGGGATTGTACAAGCATTTAGGAATTTGCTAACTAAATTTGCAAACAAACATTGATAAAATTTATGAATTGTAACTATTCTTTAACATATTGTTTTCTAATCTAATTATAATTTAACATTGAAAGTAAAGTTTAACACATTGTTTTTCCATACAATGCAAATGAAATTTAAAACATTTAAGCAATGCAAATGAATTTTTTCCATTATCAAATATTCTTGAGCTCGAAATTAGGGTTTTCAAATGCAAAATGATTTGTTCAATTTCAATTTAGGGTTTTAGCAATTTTTTTGTTTCAATTCAATTTAGGGTTTCAATATAAGCAATTAGGGTTTTTAATGTAATTTTTTTGTTTCATTTCAAACTAGGGTTTTCAACCAATTTTTTTGTTTGATTTGAATTTAGGGTTTCAAAAAGCTTGATTAGGGTTTTCAAATGCAATTTTTTATTTCATTTCAATTTAGGGTTTGAAATGCAATTTTTTTGTTTCCTTTTGATTAGGGTTTTCAAATGTAATTTTTTTTGGTTTGATTGAACAATTTGGGTTTCAAAAGCTAAATTTTGCTTTTAAAACACAATTTAAGGTTCATTTTTTCCTTTCTATTCAATATCTTCAGGGTTCATTGCATTTTATCATCTATTTCTACAAATCATCATTTCTACTGTTACACAAAATAAAATGCTTAAAACACTAAATAAATTGGAAAAAAAATGGTAAAATCTATTCTTGTATTAAAAATTTCAATAAAAATGAAAAAAAGCAAAAACTTGGGGGTGGAGGCGTACCTGAGGTCGTTAAATAATTGTTGTCGCCCACGCCAATTTGGGATCCCGTGCAGAGCAGAAATGAGTTTTGTTTGTTTTTTAAAAAATAAATACCATCTTAAAACGAGATCTTGATTATTACAAAACGGGATCCCAATTTTTACAAATCGGGATCCCATTTCGCTTTTGTCGGTTCGGGACCCTTTAACAAGTGGGATCTCAATTTTTAAAAAGCGGGATCTCATTTGGAATTTTTACAAATTGGGATCCCATTTCACTTTTGTAGGTTTGAGACCCTTTAACAAGTGGGATCTTGATTTTTAAAAAGCGGGATCTCATTTGGAATTTAGGCTCGAGATCCCAAAGCTAAACGAGATCTCAATTTTTAAAAATCGAGATCTCGTTTATGAAAATTGGGATCCCATTTTTGCAATTTCGATTTTTTTTTTGGCTAAGGAAAAAAATTCCACGTTTCGTGGACTCAACTTTGTGCACTTACCCAATCGGTTTCCATAGGTTTGCATATAAGGAAATTAATATCTGGTGATTTGTGGCATTGTACTTTCTTTAAGAGTCAGATTCATCTTAAGCAAATTTAAAATTTGTTCAAATGTAAATGTAAATTGTGAAGTTTGAAAAGAAAAAGTTGTTGAAGGTCATTTTCGTACATTTTTTGTACACTTGTGAAGAGAGACTCGTGTTTAGAAAAGTTTAAAAAAAAGAGAATAGAGGTAATACATTTCAACTTAATGTGTGCTTGGTCCAACTTATTTCTAGTTACTAAATCAAATAAATTCCCTCCTTTTATTTAGCGTGTCAATTAATGTGAGTCATACAATTGTGTTTCATACATTTTCACACCTCTCCAATAAATAGTTGGGCATCATACTTATGAAATAAAAAACGAGCAATAAAAATCTTCAATGTCGAGTTCATATGAAATATGTAAAAATTTCATATGAGACGTATATGGAAATTAAAAAGGGATTTAGGTTTGTTTAAGTAGTACTTGTTCTGGGACGTGGCCTACTTTTTAGAGAGTTGCTAAATATTTTGAAAGGGTCTCTGTACAATTGTATTTTTATCATTATTCAAGACTGCTGGGAATTTTCAAGTCAAAGAACTATTTAAATATTTACATATAGTGTCTATATTATTTGTTGGACATAAACTTTGCAACGTGATATCTGTTATAAGTCCTACTCATTGTTGTCCAAGTTTTTATTGTCAAATCAGAGTGCTATAAATTTAGTTTTGTGGAGATAATTGTATCCGAAACAAAAATAAAAACAATTAGGGGAGAGGGGTCTATAGTGGAGCACCCTAACTTCGTGTTTCTCAAAATCCTACATGGAATTAAAAATCAGTCCCAATTTTGTACATCAGTTTATTTGGCAACTCACCTGCTTAAAAAATTTAATTTTAGGGATGGCATCACATGATTTATCAATTTGTGTACTTTATGGATAAAAAGTGTTTTGCAATTGGATATTAAGATGCTCCACTATGAGGCCCACTGAGAACTACTTCTATCCCCACTATTGGAGCCCGCTCCACAATGGGCCCCTCTCCCCTATATACAATGCAACTGTGTGACAAAAATTACTAAGTGGTACAATTAGCGAGGGTGCAAAAAATTTGGTCTAAAAATTGGGTTAGCTATTACACTAATTCATACACTTGGGCCATATGTAATTATGGGTATATTGAGGACTTCTTTAGTTAAACTCATATAAGATTTGTATATGAACCTTTTAGTTGTTTGGTCTTTGTAGTGCACCATAAGTGGTTAGTCCTAAGTATTTACTTATATTGTACTTCTAGAAATGGAATAGTATGCCACAAACATCCAAAATTCAAGTTTGTGGTCAATTCCTTAAGAGCAATAGGTCGTACTATTCAAGAATAGGTCAAAATATATTTGTGAGCCTACAACACTCCCACTTGAATATAATAGGTTGTTTTTATTTTCCTTTGTCTTCCCCATCATGTGATGTCAATTCAAATTTTAAAAATCTTTAAAAATGAAACATGGATTTTCTTAAAGAAAATCCTTTTCTTCTATAAAACCATGCATTAAAAATCTCTACCAAGCTAGAGAAACCTCCCATCAAATGGCACATGAAAACCAAGAAGATAATGATAGTGATAATGATATTCTCCCTAATCCAAATGAGTATTCCCATGACTATCATGATTTCCTTAACTTAGAACAAGGATACATTTTAATAGACCAATTTATATACAAAAAATAGAGATGACATGCTTATAATTCTAATTGATATGATCGGAATTACCTCTCAGTTATAACCTAGATAACCTTAATAGCATCAATAAAAAACTAGCCAACCATATTCCCACCAACACCAATGTTGGCCAAACTTGTATTGCCCCAATTAGTGTCAATCCAAAAGTGCCTAGCCTCACTATAAAATAAAAATCCTAGCATGATACCCATTACCATAACAAAGAAAAATCCTCGTCACTCGCATTTCCATGGAAACCTAATCCATTATACCATTTAAGATCAATAATCATAATCCTCAATAAAAGCAATGCAAAAAAAAACACCCCCAATTCAATCAAAACCCACAACCAATCAAAATAATTCAACCAAACAAAATAACTTACAAAATCATTCCAATCTAAAACATCAAATGAATCAATCCGATCTTAATAATCCAACATACATATAGTATGTACACAATTAAAACAATTGAAACAACCAAAAACCAACTCCTAATACCATATTTGATCAAGAATGACAAGAAATGAATTGCATAATAAGAGGTTTATGATAAAGAAATCAAACTCAATGCAAAGGGCACACATTTGAATAATATGTCCTTATCGATTAGATAGGTCCTTAACAAAAATTTCTATCCCTCCACATTTTGTGATTCCAAATTTTGATAAATATAAATGAAGGGGATCCTTCAGCTCATGTTAAGGAATTTCTCATGGATAACAAAGAAGTTATTTTTGAAAACATGTATTTGATTAGATTATTTCCATGAAGCTTAGGTGGATAAGCACTTGAGTTATTCATACACCTACCAAAGAATAACATCAATACATTCAAGGATTTAGCTAAAATATTAATTAGATATTTTTCATATAATGCAAAACATGAGATCATCATGATGTAACTTTGTAATGCTAAATAATGTAATGGAGAAAGTTTATCTTAGTTCTTGCACATAGTTATTTGATTCCCTTGGCTAATACCTAAAACTAAATTATATAGTATATTTATCACAAACTTAAAATAACATTTCGCCTACAAGTTCATTGTGTTACTTTTGATGAAATTATTAAAAAAGGCATGCAAATAAAAAATCCCTCATATCTAAAGGACTTGTTAAAATAGTGTTAAATGATACAAACCAACTTGATAAACCCAAATTCTTTAGCAAAAAAAACATGTAGTTGGTGATGGTCTTACTGACTTGAAACACATTCAAGTTGTCCAAAAAACTTATAATATAACAATTCTTGCTCGGCGAACAAAACATGCCATAAAATGTAGAAAACATAGACCTTTTGGTGAACCATTAGAGGCAGTCTTCCATAAATTGGTTAAAGAAAACATGGTAATCTTCCTCAACCAGACCATTTGATGAAAATAAACCCAAGCTAGCATGCTACAAGGAAACAAAATAAATTGTGAGTACAAAAAAATAAAGGAAATTTCACTAATAGATGTATGAAATTGGAAAATTACACCCAAGACCTTATTGACATTGAGGATATTGAGATGGAAGGGGACACATCATTATCATCAAATAAATAATTAGGGATAATCAATACCTTTTTAGAAGCATGACCAAGTGAGACAATCACCAAACCAAAGCCAAAATACTCATTCTAAAAATTAGATGATCATAATCAAAATCAAACCCTTTACTTGTGAAGTGTCACCACAAGATTTAGCAAGGTCACTATTCAAGTCCCTATTCTACTTACTCCTAAGGGTCAATATAATATCATTGAGGAATTAGAGAAGACTCCACCATAAATATCAATTGTGGAGCTTTTGAAAAACATCCAATGTTCATAAACATGTATTGTATAAAGTCCTTTGGGAGTCAATATTCTAAGGTGATATTATCTCATTATGGTTCCAAGATCTTGTGTAACATATTTCCTCAAATCACTTTCTTACATTTAGTCAAAGTGATATGCCTTCCATAGGTTCATCCCACAACCTTTATGTACATTGAAGTGATTGAAACTAAACATAAGGTTTTAAAGGGAGTTGGCGGACAATGGGTCCAATCTACTTATTTACACTTTGAAGTTGATTCACCATATTGGATACTCAAAAAAATCATTGAATCCTAAAATGGTCACCATTAAAGCTTATAAAAATTTAGAATGCTCGAGTCCATTGAAATGATACATCAATCACTCGAGGTGGGGCCTATCATACATCAAACATTGTCACATTACATGGATCTTGATCTTCCTTAGAATATCCTCTTAGGTTGTCCATGGATCCACACAATGAAATTTGTACCTTCTACCTTCCATCAATACATAAAATTTCCACACTTAGAATAGAAAGAAATTATCTTTATTAATCCCCAAACCCTTCAATATTATAAAAAATTGGAAGGTTTCTATCACAAAATTAATAATTTCTCCATTTCCAAGGATACCTTGAATCCTGAACCTAAGTAATAATATACATACATATATCTAACCAACCTTTCTTCCACATCTATAATATCATATACTAAATCTCACATCAAGATAATTGACAAGGGTTGTGGATAATATGATATCCCGAGAATTTTTTACTTAGGAAAACTTACCCTCTCCCCGCAATATTTTAGCAAGCATATCAACAATCTATAGCAACCAAAGATATCATTTTGGTACAACTCAACTACATTCATAAAATATGGGCTCCTTACAAATGAAAGGACAAAAGATAAAATGGGTCCTAACTCTGTGAAGAAGATAATTTTGCATCCTATTTAAAAATAATGAATATATTATAGCTAATAAAATAAAATAAAAATATAAACTACAAAGGGAAATTCCTTGAATTTCATGAGATTGGCATTCTAGAACTTGTGCGCATACATGAGAACATAGAAAACTAGGGACTAGGATATATTCCTTATGATGAGAAAACTAGTAAGGTCATGATACATTTGAGGTTGTTAAGAATGATTCTTGCAATATCAAACACATTAAAAACAATTCTATCCATGACCCCTACAAAGAGCTTACCACAAATAATCCTTTTAATAAAACTATCATCCCTATCCTTACCATCCACTTGGATCTTAAACAACTTGACCTTATTGATTGGGACTAACAAGAATCCATATCATTGGACATTTTTGAAAATGAGGAAGATCTTGTAAAATTTATGGGACTTTGAGATAACATTCCATCAAGGGATCACAATAAATTATTTAAGATCAATGTAAACACATGTGCATACTGTAAGGCCTCTCTAATGTTTGATTAACTTGGTGCTATAGGTAGACACACAATTCAGAGGATGGCTTCCTAACTGAATAGTTCATCTTCTATTAAAGGCTTCATTTAATTATCAACCAAGACTTCATAAGTTTTTGATAGTGCTGGCATTATATGTGCATTCATAGATTCCACACAACCTATATCAATAAGTATAAGTGATTTACACATGTACAAAAAATAATAAAAAATGGAAAATGGAAATGAAACGTTAATTGGAAAATCAAGGGAAATAACATAAACTATTACTTGTGCTATGGGTACTTATCACTTAAGACTATGACTACTAAATTCTAAGATTGGATTGTAACTAATCACTCTAAGAGTATGAAACAAAGCTATAGAATCTAATTCAATTACATAATCACATTTATAAATCCACATGCATGTAATTGGAAACAATTTTAATTCAACAATGCATGAAATTTAATCCAATAATAGGAAAGTAGAGTGGATAGTAGTACCTCAATTGGCCCTTGCTTGAGTTGTTGCTTCCATAATAGATATCAACACTTACTACTTAATCAACAATTCATGACATTAAACTAACTCCTTTATTGCATGATAACTTTGGACTCTAACAAGAATATAATCAAGATCTCTCATTAAAAAATGTATATCTATTATTCAACTGATAACAGGAAACTAACAATGATAAAAAATAAACTGGATAGCTAGTAACTAGATTCGCTCCTCATAGCAGATCCCACTATATAGGGTTTGTGAGGAGTCTTATGCGACTTAAAAAAAACCATAATATTTTTGTCCACTATCCATTAAGAATAGGGGGAGGAATTAGTCTTGTAAGAGAAAACCATAATTGAAAAGTAGAAGAAGACAAACTAACATAGAACTCTGCCCTAATGGTTAACCATAATTACAAAGGCGTGTTTCATAAGAAATGTCACATCATAGGCTACTCCTACTGAGAATAGATTCCTTTCAATCATCTTATTTGATGTGTTTGTAGTGAATCACAATTGACCATTCAATGGTTGCCTCCATTCTTCTCTAGAGTTGTCACACTTTAGTCATTCTAGCTTCTCCCTTGCAACTGCTTGCGGTCCTTATGTTGCGGGTTAGAAATCCTAGTTGTTGTGGGTTACAATTCTTCTAGTTGCAAGAGGTTAGTTTCATTCTAAAGAACACACATAATTAACAATCATAAATTAAGCATAAAATTATACTGAATTTTATGAACATTCATACATTCACTCATACAAATGTTATCATATCATATTTGCATTACCACATACTAAAGTCTAGTTTAAAGTGCATAAAAGATATAAAAGATGTAAAGTGTTAGGATTGTATGTGAGCTTTGGTAGATTGAAATGATAAAAGAAATAAACTTAATATAGAAAACTAGCCATAAATTGAACCCATCACTCCCCCTAACTAAGTTGTTGCTTTTCCTCAAGAAACTTCAAGGTTGGAGGTCATACTGCAAAGCTATCTCCCTGGAATCAACTACAATATCAAC